>JAASGO010000052.1:0-63876 GCA_023334245.1 Globisporangium cederbergense
AGCCCCAGTTGTTGATGTCCGACTCAGAGTGGAAGTGAGCTTCGAACGAATCCGCCTTAATAACCAGCGGCGGTTGCCCTCCGCATCCTGGCCAATTCAAAGTATCGCCACAACCTCCGTACGTGGGTTCTCCATACTTCTCCGACCGGTTGGAGCCGTCCTTGTAGAAGCACAGCCACGATGTCTCGGGTTCGCTCTTCGAGTTGGTATCGCATGTGATGATGATTCGCTGTGCTCCTGGGATTGACACTTGCCAGTACTGATCCGTCTTGCTCTCGTACGGGTGCTTGCTTTCGATAACACGAAGGGTGCCACGCTCAGAAGGCAGCAACTCCGCAGCACGGCTCAGCAAGCTCAGACAGCGAGTCAGCGTGCGCTTCAGAAGAACAGTGTTCCTTGAATCGCCAGTAAAGCGACGAACAGCACTCTCCAACACTTTGAGTATCCCAGCATCCGACTTCTTCGTCCCTTGGTCGCGGTGGAATAGGTAGGCTAGCAGAGCCAGGAATTCGTTCTCGTCTCCGAAGTCGCTCAGCTGAATAGCTCCCACGCTTGATTGGCTTGAGACGAACCCCAAGATGGCTTCCCGGGCATACTTGGTTGCGAGCGCGCGGTGCGAGTCGTATGCGAAGCTTTGAATGCGATTGCACTGCCCTTTCAGGCTTTCGAAGGCAAACTGGGAGAAGAAACTGGAAAGTGCGTCTTGCTCTTGGTTGCTCTCGTTCATCTCCAGAACCGAGTGGTGTCCTTCCATCCGAGTGTCATCGACTCCCATCACCAGCAGACTCTCGTAGCGCGTCAAGCTGGCGATAGATGTAGCATGGAGCTTGTCGGCGGTTCGCTGCTTCACCCATCCGTGTCGATCACAAGCGTTCCCTGGAACAAGTTTAAGCCAGCCCTCTCCGTGGCTAATGGCATCAAACATCTCGTCTGCTTGAAGCTCGCCAATGACTGTTGCTTTCGCTCGATCTTCGTAGATCTTCGCACCGGTATCATCGGTGACCGTGAACGTCTGAGGCTTTTGCAGCACTTCCACTCCATTCGAGCTGAAGGATGATGACGAGCGTGAATCGCCACCAGAGATAATCATCTGGCGGATCGGATCGTTTCGTTGCAATGCGCCGTTATCTTTGTCTCCGGTAGCTTCGTAGCCTTCGAACTCTTCAGGATATGGCAAGCGTTGGGGCTTCATCTTCTCGTATAGGATCTCAAACAAATGGTACGAGCGCATGTCGAGTCGCTCCAAGGACAGCAAGAGCGGTGCGATTGGCTTGAACTCAGCAGTGACTGTGAACTTCCAGCCCCAGTCCACGTTGGAAGCGTCAGTGCACCAAAACAGTGTGAACGAATCGCTTGGGATTACGAGCGGAGGTCTGCCACCGGTGCCTGGCCAGTTTGCTGTGTTTTCTTCACCAGAGTACCGATAAGCCCCCCATCGGTCGGTCAGCGTCCTGTCCTTGAAGAACGAGAGGTAGTCGCAGTCTTTCTCACTCCGGCACTGCGAATCGAAGGTCACTGTCAAGGTCGATGCGCCGCTGAACGTTACTTCCATGTATTCGAGCACCGAGTTTGTGTACGGATGTTTGGACTCAAACACTTGCGTGCGTGGGGTCGAGCAGGTGGGGCGTCCAACACTGGGTTCATTCGCAATTTTCACGAGCGGAGACACGAGCGACGCAAACTGGGAGACAACGTCAGAGTTCTTCTGGAGTTGAAAGAACGAGCTGACAGCCTTAAGGCATCGCGCTCGGATGTCGTTCAGCGCATTCGCTGTCACCTGCGGTGGGACCTCAGGCGGATACGACAATGTTTCTTCGAACGCGTGAGCGGTGAGCTTGAATCCCCACTCGATCGGGTCTCGGGATGTAGAAGGATCCGTGTGGAAGTACACATCAACACTCGAAGCTGGGATGTGGAGTGGTGGAATACCACCAAAACCTGGGAACTTGTCGCCAAAGTACTTCTTCTCTCCCCAATGCTCGCGACTACTGCTATCTGTTGATGATGATTTGCTAGCTCCCTCGCCTTCATCACGTTTCAGGAACGTCACGTAATCATTGGGACCAGCGGTGGATGACATCTCGTCAAAGTAGATTACAAGCTCGTCGGCCCCTCGAAAATCGAGCGGGTACGTCACGTCTTCTGCGTTGCAGTACGGGTGCTCGCTCTCCAAAACTTCGACGTGCTCCTTCCTTGTGATTTTGGACTTATACTTTTCCTGGTTGTCGCTCGAAGTGACGTTGACTTCCAGCACCGCATTGAAGAAATTCTTGACATCGTCTACAAACGGAGCCAAACACATGTGAAAGTGCTCGAGCTCTTCAAGCTCCTCGTCAGCCAGATGCGCAATGTCGCTCATCGGGACGTCAATCGGACGTGTCTTGTCGCAGTCGAAGAGAATTTGAGCAGTTCGAACACCGTTTTTTAGTCGGAACTGGAGCAGATAGCCTGTTTCGACCGTTTCTTTCCCGTCAATGTTGACGCAGCACGTGACACGTCCACCGATCGTGATGCCGCCGTAGGTTCCGCCAAGTAAAGCGCAGGATGCGGTCGCTTTTCCTAAGGACTTGACGTCTCCAGCAAAAGTATCAAGCGACTTCAGCTCTGCTGTTGATCTGGAGATGAACCGAGCGATGAGCTCGTTCCAGTTGAAGTGACCAGCTAAGCTTCGCAGCAGTGATATATACCCGGTGACGAGAGTCTTCGCTTCCTGTGCAGACCGGCGCAGCTCCAAGACGCTCTCATCGTCATTCTCGCACGCATCCTCAGTCATGATGTTCTGTGCAGCGTCGTCTTCAGAGTACAGCTTCCAAACGTTCAGGTACTCGCCGATCTCGTGGAGAAGATGGTCTGTCAAGTCCATCTTAAGCCGAGGGAAAACCCTATTGAGCTGAATCGTTGCAACTTCTGGAGAGACGTACTCCACGAGTTCACGCAAAATGGCAATACTAGCACACCGTTGCACCGTCGCGAATTGTCCATCGAGAGCGGCAAAGAGAAGATTCCCGATGTTCTCCGGCGAAGCAATGAGCGAGCGGCCAAACTGCGTCTCACAGCACGTCTGCAGTGAGCTGAGAGTGTGTAACACTCTTTCACTTGGCAGTGTAAGCGAGATCTCGGAGCCAGGGCAGGTTCCTTGGATTTCTGAGACGATGTCACTCTCCGGCATTGCGAAATCACAGACCTTTGGTTGGTAAATCGTGCATCGTGCTGCAGGCTCATCGAGAACCCTGCACGGCGGCTCGCCAAAGTAGAACGGGAACGGATTCAGCGATAGTCGAGACGATTGACCGGATCCATGAGCATCAGCAGTGATATCCGGTGGATATTCTGGCACTGCTAAGAGGCGAAAGCCCCAGCCGTTCGAGCTGTCTTCATTGTGGAAGTATACCAGGAATCGATCAGACGGGATCTCCACAGAGCTCGGAACGGATATGTTCAGTCCCACTCGAGAGTTCCTCCGCCCACGTGCGCGCTGGCTTTGCGCGCCGGGGAAGTTTCGCTCAGGATCGTGGTACTTGCCAGAATATCGCTCTTCCCCCCAGAACTCGTTGCATCGCGCATTCTTGTAGAAACGAACGTAGCCGAACGACTGGTCGATGTCGCACAACGGATCGAACGTCACTCGAATCTTCGAAGCACCAGGGATGTGCACTGGCCAGTACTGGTCCACAGCATCAGGATATGGATGAGCCGATTCGACGATCTTTGATTCGGACGCGTTCACATTCCCGTGCATGAGCAGGAAGGGGTCGAGCAAGTGGTGGGAAGCCATGACACCGTTCACGAAGAACTTCATCGTATCTTCCTCTTGAACGACCGCGACGTGCGACCACTCGTTTGCATCCAGCTCGTAGTTGCTGTTGTACACACACTCTCTGTCGCCGCCGCTTGAGATCTTGTAGCTGAGCTGTCGCTGGTCGTTGAGAAAAAGCCCGAAGCTCGACCATGGTGCCGCAAACGCAGTCTCCTTCAGCATGGTCTTGTTCCCCTTGTAGAAAATCACACCTCCGACGCCTTGGTCGACGAGCAGCACTTCGTAGATTCCAGCTTTTGGGTCAAACACGTACTCCCCCACTGCATTGCGGCCCCAGCGGACTTCAATCTTCGTCGGATGGCTAATAGCGGAAACAACACCAATATCCTTGTCACCTCCGTCATCATCTTCGGCTCCTTCTTTCCAGTCCGGACCGCGCCGCACTTCATCGCCGACTTTCAGAGCGTACACGTTGTTTTCGCTGTGCACGTACACCCACAGCATGATCGAGTGGTTCCAGCTCACGCGATTCTTCTCCAGACAAGGTGAAGTGAGACCCGGAGCTCCATCTGGGAGGTAGTGCTGCTGAGACGTGCTCGAGAACAGTGTTTGAACGCCACTACCTACGGTAGAAGTCGTCAAAGCAGACGTATTTGTCAGCGCCACTACTCCTTCTAGCTGTAGCCCAACTGCAGTAAACAGTTGGCGCTGGAACGCAGTCGCATCGAGAAGATCTTCGTTGTCATCCTGCTGATCGGCAGCCTGTGGAGTCGATCCTGATTTTCCAACCACAAATCGCGCGAGGAAGATTCCCAGGACTGCCTGCGCAGCTCGCCGGATCTGGATCACGTCTGTCGACAGCAGGCGCAGCACTTGAGTCAAGATGCGGCTCTCGTGCAGTAGATACGAATCCTCGACATCGTAGTCAAGAGCGCACGACTTCAGTGTTGCAACAATCAGTGGGCAGCTGGCGTTGTCGAGCGGGACCGAGTTCAGCACGCTTACAAACTCTCTGAGACACTTTCCAAAGGTTTCTGTCACTTCGTGGCGCAGTGATTGTTGGCATCCGCTCAGCTTAGCGGCGAAATGAACCATCGCTGGAACCGGGCTCGACGAGACGCTGGATGGAGAAATCTGAGCCATTTTCTTCAGTGTCACCGCAAACGACTCGACAAGAGTAGCTTTCACTTGGAGGCTGGGACAGCTTCTCCAAGTTTCCACGAAGAGATCCATCCCGAACGTACGGCTTCTTGCTCGCACATTCCGCGTTTCGATTACACGACGGAGCTCGCCGATGTCCACATCGCTCTGGATGAACTCGAGAACTTGTTCAGTTACGGACTTTGTCTGGCCACCTCTCATTCGTTCGCTCGAGTTGCGTCGGTACTGGAACAAGCTACGCAGCTCAGTCGCCGCTTGCAACTCGTCCAGCAAGTTGTACCATTTGTCGATGGCTGATTCGGAAGTCCCCATCTTCCCGATTGCGTGGCCGTACTTTGCCAAAAGCCCCCATCGCCGCTTCGCGCTACTGACGTACGAAAATGAAGCTGGTGTCAGCTCTAACAGGAATCTGGCACGGTCCATGACGTTGTCGCACAGAATCTGCAGTGACTCTTCCGATATTCCCTTGAAAGCTGAAGGCTGGCGACGCAGTTTACGCGATCCTTGGCGCTGCATTCCCGCATCAGCTGCATCACCAAGATGGAACCAGTCTCGCATCTTCTGCGCATTCTTCCATCCTCGAAGCAGCTGGTCGGATACGTCATTGCGCAAGTCTTCCGCGAATGCATAGGCGTCCATCCCCCACATGTTGTGATGCAAAATCGCTGCTGCCACTGCACGCACTGCGCTGTTGATATTCTGGTTCGCGCTGGGCTCAGACGTGCTGCTCGAAAAAGATGTGCGCTGACGCTGCATTCCGTTTCGATTCATCAATGCGTTCACCACTTTCTCTGCATGCGAGTCTGCAGGCGGATTCCCAAAATCCTTCAGCAGCTGAAGCACGTTCGTGTTCTGATTTTGGTCGGCGCAAACACCACCTTTCACCAGGTCGCTCTGCAAAAATCGCTCGTTCAGGAGTTCGGCTTCATCGATTGGAGAAAATGCGCTTGCATCTACAAAGATCTTCATGCTCTCATCAAGCACCTGCACGATAGCTTCGGTCAAAAACACGAGCCAATGGCGCTTCACGGACGTCTTCTTCTTCAGGATCTCACCTCGCGCAGTGAACTTGAAGCCCCAGTCTGTGTTCGATTGGTCTGAGTGGAACGCCACGAAACAGTGGTCGCTCTCGATGATAAGCGGCGGATTCGTGCCAACACCTGGCCAGTTGTACTCCGAATCGCGACCAGAATACTTCGCCTCGCCATAGCACTCTTGCTTCAGTTGGTCCTTGTAGAACGTGACGTAGTCGTAGTTGCTTTCCGTTCGGCTCTTGGAGTCGAACGTCACGATGATTCTGATTGCACCAGAAATTCGAAGCTCCTGCAAAGTGTCTTGGTTGTTCTCGTACTCATGAGCAGACTCCACGGTCTCCAACCTCGACTCTGCGACGACACTCTCGACTGTTTTCTGCTTTGCCGAGGGGTCAATCATGGTTCCAATTGTCTGCATCGACTTCAGCAGTGACGACATCTTCTGGGCATTCTCCTTCAGAAAATCCAAATGCATAATGTGAATGCTCGAGCGGTCACCATCCTTTGCTCCCGCCATCGCGAGAAACAAATCTTGATTGCGCAGAAACACCAATCCGCTCGAAAGCAGCATTGGCGACAGCACACCGAAGAAGCTTCTCCGCAGAAACTTTTCAGCGCGTGTCCACATCTTTCTGTTCGATATCGTTGGAACGCTCGCGGCGACGAAGGAGCAGATATCGTCACATCCGTCGCAGAGTGCGCGATACAGCGACAACACCAATAGAGACTGCTCCACCGAGGAGTTCTTCTTTGCGCCCATAGATAAGAACAGGCTCTGCGACACACTATTGATCAGCAGAGTCAACTCCACCAAGGCATCTTCGTCATTCAAGGCAGGCGCGCCTGAAAGGGAATCACTCTGAGCGAAGATGCTCTTGAGCTTCTGCTTCTGGATAGCAACCGCGTACCCGATTAGCTTCTTGAAAGTCTCAAATGTCTCCGTCGATCCGAGGATTGCGATCTGCAAGTCGCCCACGCGGTTGCTCAGATGCCCAATCAACCGCCCAACGATCTTTAGCTCGGTAACGCTGACGAGTTCGCCCTTCCACAGCTTCAAATACTTGAGCATCCCTTCGAACTGTTTCACCACGTTGGGATGGAAGATGTACGTGCACGTTGCGTACAGGTCCAAGGCTTTTGAGATGACTTCGAGTCTGGAGCGCTCGTGCTGCTCACGATGAACTGCCGAGATAGTTGTATCATTGGGCGACTCTAGTAGCTCGGGTTCGGCGCCTCGCTCATCACTCGATGCGTGAATCAGCTCATTCAGCAGCGGTGACAGGTCTGCGCGGAGTACTTTCAGAATCTCGCTGCCATTCTTGTCCCGCTGCACTCGAAGAAGCAACGTCACATTCGCGTTCAAAATGCTGATGCACGCCTGCAAGCAGTAGCTCTGAACGATTGAAGCAGCGCTTGCTTGAAATGGCTCCGCGTAATGTTTGATCAACTTGAGTAGCACCTTAAAGCTCGTCTCGCGGAGGTCTGCGACAAACGGAACGACTGCTGGTCCACACGCGTTGTTGAAGCTTAGCAGCGCCGGCCATTCATTCGGGTCACTTGCCTCTGCATTTTCAAACAAGAATCCGAGGATGCGGGCTCCAACCGAGATGCCGAATGGTAGGCTGGATCCAGCTGACGTCTGGTCAACACGCTTGTTTTCCTCTGATACGTCTAGTTGTCGACGCGCTTGATCAAGAATCTGCAAGGCTGGAGTTCTGTGAGACAACGAGATCCGCTTTCCAGGATTTCGGAAATATGTGAGACTCCCTTTCGAGCTATCCAGCGTCCACACCAAGTTGTTTTTCCCATCAAAACACAATAGGCGTCCGGGAACCACGTGTTCATGACATCTAGGGAGTCTGGATGCCGTGTCTTCTTTGCTGTCAGAAGTTTCTTCAATGAACGCACCTTTCTCACAATCGATCATGACGCAGTGAGACTTCTCAGAAAGTTGATTCGCAGGTGGCACCACGATTCCGAGCCACTTCCCGTTCGTGTAGATCGCTGGAAGCGCGAAATCGTCATCTGGGACGTTCAGTTCCGCACTCAAAAATGAGAGGAAGTAGCTCACGAACCGTGGACACTGAAGCTGGTTGATGTCGATCGCAAATGACCTGACGAATTCGATGTTCAGCGAGCCGTTCAAACCGGTTCTTGGGGCGAAGACTTGGATATTGAAGCGATCAGCACTCATCTCAACCTCGTAGATGTGCAATCCTTCAGTGGCGTAGGTGACGTACGACTTCAGTGGCGGGGATCGAGCAGATGAGCCATCGCCATTGAGCGTGTAAATGCCAATGACGCTCAAGTCCTGCGGAGATACTCGAAGCAATCGTCGCGGCGCTCTCGACTGCATTTTCTGCTTCGTATTTCCACTGGTGATGGTGTCGCTGTCAGAGCACAAGAAGCTCAGGTAGAGAGAGTCGCCGCAAAGCACCATGCTCGATGCATATGCGTTCGACCCTTTCTCCTCGACTTCTGAAATCTGATCTCCAACTCGGAAGTTGTGGCAGCTTGTCTCTTCTTCGCATTCAGCAGAGTAGAACACGATCAGCTCAGTGCTGTCCGAGATCTCACTCGCCTTGCTCGTCCCCGCAAGCAAGTCAGCAAGCATCTGCTCGGAAAGTGTCAACGACGATTCATCAGCGTCTTGCGCACTTGTCGATGCGACGTGGAACTTTCGTCGAAGCCGATCCATGCCTTCCTCTTGCAGAACTTCAAAATCACCATAGAACGCAGACAGCAGGCGAATCGAGCCGTCTCTGATATTCACACCATCCGCTTCGCTCCCCAGCTGCAAACGAAGGAGCTCGAATTGGTCTTCGTCGCGGACAATAATGCTCTTCTCGATGCCGTTCACGGAAAGCAAGACGAATAACCGACGCGGAAGGAAGGCTGAGATCAAGTCATCCAAATCGCCAGTTGCCAGCACATCTTGGACGCTCTTTCTAGGCGCGTCGCCTTCTGCTGCTTTGGTCTTCAGGAGCTCGCTTGAAACCACGTCCGTGACAATTCTGCCGGAGCCGCAAAGTGCTGCGCGGAATACTCGCTTGCGCTCGAAGCCTTGAGTGTACTGCGACGGTCCACTTTCAGTATACACTCTTCCAGCAATCGTGAAATTCAACCCCGTTCCAATCTTCAGCAAACCGGTCTTCAAGCTCCACGTGTACATGAAGCTTCCATCAGTCGCAATGGACTCGGATCCTGGCAACTTGTCGCTCTCTGATGAGTCATTCGCCGGCGCGACTAGCTTGATTGGAAATTGCTTCACGAGGGTGTCCTCTTCCAATGTCCCGAGAGCATAGTCGATCCGGTATGACTCCAATCGAGTCACCATAACGTCGACCCACGCTGCAAATGTGCGATCGCGCAGCAACTCGTTGCTTTTTGTCGAGCCGGATTCGAGCAAGAGCTCCTCCGTGAAGTCCAGCAGTAAGCTGACACGACCACTGCTGACGCCAAACGCCAACAGCAGCAAAAGCGTCACTTGGCGCTGTGACACTGACAAGTCCTCGTCCGTTGCACTCAAAATACTTCGACAGAAATCGTGCGTGTCGGTAATCAGCGCTTGCTCAGCTTGGGTCGATGAACCACTCTGCAGCGCAAACGCCGGGAAATCCAGCAGCGTCTGCACAATCGTCAGCACGCTACTCTCAAACAAACGAGGCAACGCCTTTCGGAACTCGCGCAACATCTCAAGTTGGACGCGGAATGACGTCACGGAAAACACGCCAGCGGGCGAACCATCCCAGCTGGAAAGGTGATTCACACTCAATCTCGATGATGTCAACGGCAATGCCGCCACATCCGCTCCTTGTTCAGCCATGTCACTTTCATCAACGTGCGGCTCATGCGCGCTTTGCAGCCGCTCGGCGAGTTGGGTAAAGTAGTGCTCGACGATCTCCACGCGCTGCTTCCTCAGGCGCTCACTCGCACGACTCTCGGCAGACTCGCGTGAGAGGATTTTGTCCGTCATCTCAGCCGCCAACACGCTCGAGACCTGGTCGCTCTCCACTCCACTGATGCCATGCTGTTGGTGTGTCGATAATACCTCACTGCTGTTTCCGTTTGAAGACGATAGCAGCGAGGAGCTTCTTCGCTTCGCACCCGCGACCTGCGGCTTGCGGCGCTTGCTGAAGAGCTTGATCCGCGCGAGGTCAGCCACTTGCTCAAGCTCATCCATGGGCACGCCATTCACGCCGGAGATGAGCTGCACGTCGCCCGGCTCGGCGTCCTTCTCCCCCGTCGCGCTCTTGGCTGCGCTGATCTCCTGGTACTTCTCAGCAACGAACGCTTCATCGTGAAGCAGCGTGAAGGGCACACCCTCGCGCCACGCGCGGCGGAAGGCGTCCGCATCGTTCGCCGCAGAAGGTGCAGTTGCTGTAGAGCCGCTGCTGCCAAGTGACGACGTCTGCGCTCCCATTCACTCCCGTCCGCTTACTTTGTAGCTCCTTGTCGTCTTCCCCGCGCTTGTGAACTGCAAAAATGAAAATCTGCTTCGTGGGTTGAAGCAGAAATTACGATCGAGATCTGGAGCGCTCCAGAATGGGTGGAGCGCTCCACCCGTGTCCTGTTTCGGGTCGTCGGAATGACTTCTACGAATCGCCCCAAAAGTCCCTTTTATGCACATTAGGAGTTCAACTGGAGGACGTACTCAGTACATACCCAGTAGACACTGCGGCTTATTGCCGCCGCCGTCCTTTCGCGTCCCCAAGGTAACCATCTAACACTTGCACAACATGCTGAGCAACAAGATGAACGACATGCTGCTGACCGTGGACGCGGCGTGGCTCTGCGCGGCCGAGATGGACGTCGAGCGCGAGGAGCTGGAGCGTCGCGAGGCCCTCGCGCGCCGCCAGCGTCGCCAGATCCGCGGTAAGTATGAGCTCAAGAGCACGAGCGCGCAGCTGGAACTGGAGCTCAAGAGCTTCCAGCTCGAGCGGAGGCAGAAGGTGGCCAAGGTATACAAAGCGCAGTCACTCACGCCGCTGCAGGAGAGTTGCATCAACAGGAACCAACTAGTGTCACCCCCAGCGGCAGCAAACTCTACCAAAGCCAGCACTAACACAACCATCAAGCAGAAGTCAAAGGAGAAGAAGAGAGCGAGCGTCTACGCGATGGAAAACGTGCGTCTCGCGATGCTCATGCGAGACAAGGCGCTCCAGGAGCGCATCAAAATGTACGAAGCGTGCATGTCGGCCTGCAGTTCTTGCTGATGGGCGGGGTGTATTGTTAACTGCTCACGTGCTGGCACAGAAAGAAGCGCCGCCCGCGCGTGGTCGACGACATGCTGGCGCTCGAGAAGCGCTACGCTGCTGTGAGCTCACAGCCCTTGATACGTTGAATGGGTAAGCCTCAGCTAATACTGTAACTGTTTATTGATCTGGTTGTAGAGCGCGAAACAACTGCAGCACTGGTGGCGCGCGTGCCAGCGGCGGTGGTTCTGGAAATCCCTTTTCAAGAAAGTGCAGGCGTGTATACATATCCAGCGTATGGCCCGTGGGATGCTCTGTCGCGGCTGGGTGCGCGCGTGGCACACGAACCGCACATACCGCGCCACGCGCCTGCAGGCGGCATTCCGAGGCTTCTACATGCGCACCAAAGTCACCGCGACCTGGAAGCAGTGGGAGTTCATCAACGCCACGAAGATCCAGGCGATCGTGCGCGGACACGCTGCAAGGAAGCGCTTCACACACCACAAGCGACTTGTTGCAGCATTACACATTCAGATGCTCTGGCGTGGCTATACGTCTCGAAAGCAGTCGGATCTGCTGTGGTTGGCGCATAGGGCGATCAACTTGCAGCGACTTGTGCGAGGTATGCGTGCTCGAAAAGCCGTTCGAAAACGTCAAGTCGCAGTCCACAGTGCAGCGACGCAGATTCAGCGCATGTTTCGCGGCGTGCAGGCTCGCGCGGTTGTGAACACGCTCTTGCGCGAGCGCGAGACAAGGAACCGATTGGAGCTCATGCGCGTGCTTGAGGCTGAGGAAGAGTGGCATCGCATTCAGAGAGACAAGGTCCAGAAGCGCCTCGAGAGACTGCAGCTGCATCGAGAGTACGGCGGTGACTGCGTGATGAGCTGTTTACTTGGCACTGCTAACGAATATTGTGTTGTGTTGCTGAACAGAGTGTGTGAGATGGAGGAGCAGTACTATCGAAACCACGAGAGAATCAGCGATGTAAGCGACTCCAGTCAGCAAGCATGCTTCGGCTGCAGATCTGGTATTGTTAATGCCCTAACGTTATGTCCATGTGTGCCCACTAGATGGAAAGTATCTACCTCGACATGCAGACCCAGCGACTTCGCGTCTCCCCACGAGCGATCGAACAAGGTTGGGTGGAGGAAATGGAGGAGAAAATGAAACTGCAGCGCGCGGCAATCACGCAACTGAAGCTCGAAACGATCTTCACGCTCGGGCTCGAGTTCAAGCGGAACGAGGAAAAGCTACTGAAGTTCCAGACGCGCATCCGAGAGCTGGAGGGAAAGCGGCGAAAGGTGAGAGACAAAATCAAGCAATGTTTGAGAGAATGGTTGTCGGGAGGTGGTGGTGGTAACTGTCCCAGCCTGACTGACTGTGATGGACCTGTGCAGTTTGAAATCTGGCGTGAGGAAGAATTCCTTGACTACTGGGAGGTACGACATCCTTTGCAATGAACGAACGCTTCTGAGAATGTGTGTGAAGTGGACACTGGTTACTGACCTCAACCCTGAAATTTGCACAGCGCGAGTGCCTCCATCAGCACAAGCTGAAGATGATAGAGAAGCGACGGAACGTGACCGAACAGCGTCGCAAGTGGGCGATTCAGCGCTTCCACAACAACGGGAAGCCTGACCGACGGTGGAAATGCGGCAAGTGGAGCGCCGACGTGCTCGCTCAGGCGAAGAAGAAGGAGATCTTCTGCGTGGCAAACACCGATTTGCTCGCTGACATCCAGAGCAAGTGGCGAAAGCACCTCCTGGAGGGCGAGAGGTGCCAAACAAGGAACGACGACGTGGAAGAGACGATTCGAGAGGTC
Organism: Globisporangium cederbergense; assembly: GCA_023334245.1. Taxonomy (NCBI): domain Eukaryota; phylum Oomycota; class Peronosporomycetes; order Pythiales; family Pythiaceae; genus Globisporangium; species Globisporangium cederbergense. The sequence continues at coordinate 12,970 of JAASGO010000052.1, forward strand.
GACGACCTCACGAACCAGGTGGCGCTGGTCGCGACGCACGCGCAGATCGAACAGACAAAGGCAATCTTTGACCCAGTCTTCCATGATATTGAGAAATCATATTTGCAAGTGCAAAACCAGCAGCGTGGGCACGACAAGAAGCGCCAGGCGATCAGAGCGCGGGAGTTAAAGCTGAAGTCTCAGTCTAACGAAAGTCTCAGTGTCAAACAGGCGACTGAGAGCCTAGATCTCGTAAAGAAAGACGCAGCGACCACGAATCAAAGTCGAGAGCAGAGGAAGCGGCAGCTGATCCAGGCTGCGAAGATCCCATGGCAGCTTCTCGACCAGCTGGCGGCCGAGAGGAGGAAGCTCGAAGAGGAGAAGGTTATGTTCAAAGTCTGGGGGAAATCCCACGTTGCCTTGAGGCAGCACCATCAGTCGAGTGATAAGCTGAAAGGCAATGAGACCACATTGTCATAAATACTGTAACATCGATGCTTTTGTTCCTGAGGCATGCGCTCCGTGCAAGTTTGGTGGGAAATGCTTAGACCGTAGGTTACGACTTGCGGCGCGCTTTCTTCGCCTCGTCCGTCTCGTCCTGGTCAAAATCATCGTCATACTCGTTCTCCTCGTCCTTTGCTGTGGTGACTGAAGGCTTTTGCTCTGGTGCGGCAGTCCGTGGTGTTGTCTTTGTCATAGGCTTCAGATCCTGCTCCTGATTGCTTCGAGGAGAGGACGGTTTGACTAAAGCCTGTGGCGTTGCCAGAGATGAAACTGCTGGTGCAGTTGAGGCTTGGTTTTGAACCGGTTGATTTGCAGGCTTCGCAGCAACATTGTCGGGCTGCTTTGGAGCGCTCGACGGCTGGGAGCTAGTGTCAGCAACTGGCTTTTCTACTGACACTTCGCTTGTCGTGACTGGTTTCTCAGGAGCTGCTTTAGCTACAGGCGCTTTGCCCGTCGCCTCTGGTTTCACTGCTGAAGCTGCTTTCACGTGCTGCTCTTCTTTGATATCTGAGCGATTCGGACTCGTGCTCCCGTTTGTCTTTGCAGATGGAGTGTTTGGTCGTGACGCCGTCCTGGGTCTACTCCCAGCCTGCTGTTTCACCTTTAAGATCCAACTCTCGAGCTCTTGCATAAACTCCTCGCTCTTCTCTAACTTGTCCGCCCCCTTCTCGGCTCCTAAAGTACGAGACGCCAACGATTCACATTGTAAGCCAAATTCACCCTAGACGCAAGAGAAACTGCAGCATAGGGCCAAAATCATACCAAATGCTAGAGCGTAGAGCTTCTTGAGATTTGCAGTGTCTGCCTCCGGCTTCGCCTTCTTCTTGTCGCCCGCAGCTGTGATCTCCAGCAACGACTGGTACTTCTCGATTTGCTCTTGCAGCTCACTCAGCTCGTCCTCCTTGGAGTTCATCCGATCTGTCACCCACACTACGAAACGCATCAAGATAACCAACTTCAGTACACCGTTATAAATCCAGGTACCAAATATCGAAAACGTACCGTAGCCATCCCGAATCCGCTCAATCTCCTGTTCCTTCTCATTGTTCTCTGCGAAGAGCTGCTCTTCCTTCTGGCGCGCCGAATCTCTCTCTTCCGTCACGACTTGCAGCTGCAGCTGCATCTCCTCCTCTGTTTCTTCCAAAGCCGCAATCTTTTGGAGCAGTGATTGTCGTTCCTGCTCTGATTCCAAGAGCTTCACCTCTGCTTCCTTCTGTTTCAGCTCGAAAACCTGCACCTTCGCCTCCATCTTCTCGATCTCAGCCAAACAGCGCAGCTCCTTCGTTTGCGCTTCGAGAAGTAACTTCTCGCCTGCTTCGGCGTTCACAACCGCAGCACCAGCCGCAGCTGAGGCAGTAGCAGCCGAGATATTCGTCTCCGTGTCCTTCAGCTTTCTCTTCCAGGTCTCAACCTCTTCCTGCATCGCCTTCACATGTGTTTCAAGCTCTGAGCTGGCTGATTTAAGCTTCGTTTCACTAGCAGCCACCAGCTCCAGGCTCTTCTTTAGCTGTTCCCTCTCAGCCTGCAGTGACTCAATCGTCTCTTCAAAAGTCTTCTGTTTTTGCTTCATGTTCTCCTCCAGCGCCTTCTCCTTCTCGCCCATGAGTACGCGGTTCTGCTGCAGCTGCGCGTGCAACTGGGTGCCAAATGCCTCCTGCTCTTGCCGCATCTGCTCCGAAGTCTCGAGTTTCCGCTTAAACTCCTCCACCTGCACGTTTGCAGACATCAACTCGCCATACATGCTCGCGATCTTGGATTCCTGGTGCCCTTCCTGCTGGTCGCGGTTCTGCAGCTGGGACTGTAAGGTGCTGCAGAGCTTCTCGAGGTCGAGCTTCGACTGTTCGAGAGCCAGCATCGTTTTCTTCTGTTCCGACTGCTGGAGTGTGAGCGTCTGGATCATGTGGTTTTGCTCGCCGAGCTTCACTTCCAGCGCTTCGTTCTTCTTCTTCACCTCGTCGATTGTCGTGGTCGCCTGCTGAAGCTCTTTCTGGAGCTTCTCGCTCCTCACCTTTTCTTCGCTAAATTTCTTTGCCTCAGCCTGAAGATCATGCTGTATCTGAGCTTGAGCTTGCTTCAAATCCTTCACCTCCTTTTCAAAAGCTCCACACTTTTTCTTCACAACCACCAGCTCCTCTCCGAGATTTGTCAGTTCCTCCTGCTTCTCTCGCTCGACATCCTTTGCTTTCTCCCAAGAGACCTTGGCGTCCTCAAGAAAAAGAGATGCAGTCGCGGACAACTGCTGAAGTAAAGCGATCGCATTCGCACCGAGCGTCTCCATGTTCTTCATAAGAGCGTCGCCCTCGACCGCTTCTTGGCCCATCAGCTCGACCTGAAAGAGTGGCAGGTCGTTCCACTCGACGCATGTGATCTTAATGTATCGCCCGACGACGCCGGCTGTTTGCGATTGCTGCAGGTTGCTGCTCTCAAGGGCGATCATTTTGACGTTTTCAGCATCGGAGTTCGCCTCAAAGTCGCCCAGCGGGTGCCAGTCCTTCCCGTTCAGACTCGTCGTGACGCGGATCTTCTTCACCCAGCATTCTCGAAGCTTCTTCTCGTCGCCAGTCTTTAATGCGTCTTTCGGTTGCTCTGGTGAAGAAGTGGCGTCGGGGCCAGCAGTCTCAGTTCCCTCAGTAGTACGTGGCGTCGTTTTAGACCTCGCCTCAGACCCCCCACTGCTACTCGCTAATGGTGCAGGGACTGAAGCCATGTTTACTAGTGTGGCAGGGCGGTGCTGAATCACGTGCTCCATAGCAATCAGAGCAAAATAGCTCAGAAACTTGAGCGTATCTGTGGGCTCCTTGCCAGCCAAGATGTTGGATGCCGTCGCTGCGATGATCACACTCGGTTCACCTGCTACTGTTGGTCCACCTTCGCGCCGTTTCCTGTACACCTCCTGAACAAAGTCGAGGATCTTGGTCAAGTAGTCTGCTCGCTCAGTCTTCGAGACCAATTGCGAGTAGTCCTTCTCGCTGGCACTGAAGAGTTGTGCGGCAAAGCCCGTGTTCTGAATGACCATCGAGATGATGTCGTGGAGGAAGCGCACGGGAGGTCTTGCAAACAGCTTGGCTGGGATCACGGTCGTCTTCAGCAGATCAATCCATGAGATGACGTTGCCCAGGATCTCGTGCGTCGACTCGTGTTCGCCGTCCACCTCGGCCCGTTTGTGTTTGCTCAGCTCCTTCTGTAAATCCTCGGTAGGTTTCAGTACAAAGGTGCTCACAACATTCTCTGAGCCTGTCTTGCTCCCGCTTTCAGCAGAGCCTGTCGCACTACTGCTCGAAGGATGAGGGACCCCAGTGGTGCCAGTGAAGCAGCCGCCTTTGATACAAATCGAGTGGAAGAATCGTGGCAGCTCCAGGTCGACCAGCAGCGAGGGCGCCTGGTCCTGCTCGTCCGGGATCCAGTACTGAGCGCTATTCATGCGAGTGCTCTTGGCGTCGAGCTTCTTTGAAGATACCACCAGACTCTCGTCGTAGATCAGCTTGGACTCCATTCCAAGCGGTGCAACTTCACCCTTTGGTACATACAACACAGTGCTGTCACCGGACTGATTCCCATCACCAACCTCCCAGTACTTCTTCCACTTCTCTGAGACTGCAAGCACCTTTTGCTTAGTTTGCTGCCAAATGCCCTCGCTATCGTTCTGTGGGCCAGTCGAGGCGTCCTTCGCTGCAGCAGAGGTTAAAGAAGAGCTGGCGATGTGTTGATCGATGCACTTCATAAACTGCGTTGTGACTTCGGCAAAGTTGAACACGCGCTTCCGCTCACTCTTCACAAACGCCACGAGGCGCGCGCGCTGCGCTTGAACCATCGACAGAGTGATCGACAGCCCTTTTTCGCGCTCCTCGAGGACCTGACCGACCTCTTTCGCGGCATTTGCTGCGGGTTTCGCTGCCGTTGTTGCCGATGTAGCTCCAGCCGAAGTAGTAGCAGCACTCTGAGGCTTGGACGTCGTCGCTTTCAGCTTTATGCGGTGCTCCTTGAAACGGATGATCTCGCTCGTCATGTCGTTGATCAGCGCGCTGCTCTCGCACACGAGTTGGTGCTCTAGCGCAAGCAGCTGCGTGCTCTCCTGGTGGATATTCTGCAATTTGTTGCACAATTGACTCGCAGTCATGTGGAACGACGCTGCTGATGAATCATCGCGCTTTGTTGAGTCATTTCCACCACCGCTTTTGCCATCAACTGGTGCGTGCTTGCCCCATTGATCCACGTCCTTGTGGAGTGAGTCCTTGAACACCATGATAAGTGTCCGGTGGTCCTTGCTCTCGCTCTCCAAGGTCTTCATCTTGGCCGCCTTCTCAAGCCACCGCTCCTCTGTTGAGCTGCACCCTGTCGAACCAATTGCACCAGAAGGGGAGCGATCCAAATCTCTCAGCGCCCTTAGCATAAGCTCAATGTCCCCCTTCTCCTCTAGTAATTTCCACTTCCGAGTGCGCTCTTCCCGTATTTTCTGGTCGGCAAGCGCCTTCTCCTTGGCGAGCCGCTTGCGCTCGAGCTCATGCTGTTTGGAGAGCTTGGCCTTGTCCTCCCAGGTTTGCAGGCGGATGCGGTCCATCTCCTGGATCTGCTTCTCGTAGGCCTTGACGATCTCGTCTTTCTCCTTCGGGTCCAATCCCAGCGTGACTTCCGTTTGTTCGGTCAATTTCTTCTTTAAAGCTGCAATCTCTTCGTTCAGCTGGCTGATCTGACTTGACGCCTCGTTCTTCTTCGCGTTCACCTTGATGGACTTGGCGCGACTCGCGTATTTCAGAGTACTCAGCGTCTCGGGGTAGTTGATATTCGCGGGCGAGAGCGTCGCAAGCATCGAGCACAAACTGTTGCCACCAAGGGATTCTTGCAACACACGCGTGAGTTTTGAATTGCGATAGGGGATGAACACTTTCTTGCCCGTCCTTGAGGCTTCCACGAGCGCATTGATGACATTCCCCAGCGCACTCAGGCTCTTGTTAATGTTCGCTCCTTCCTTTAATCGGTCGCCCTGAGCTCCTGTCGACGCGGCGCGCTCGGAACCGGCGAGGTCGACGAGGTTAATCTTGGCGAAAATGTTCTTGCTCTCGTCCGTCTGGTCCTTCTGGTGGATCTTGATCACGAAGATCGAGTGCGAGCGCGAACTTTCGGAGTTCATCTGCGTGTACCCGACGGTCCTCGCCTGCGCACCTTGGGCCATGAGGTCGATCACTTCCTCGCGGCTCTCGACCACGCGTTCCTGTAGGTCCTTCACGTAAATACCCAACACCGAGTGCTCCTTGATCTCGAGCCCACCTTTGTTCTTCTTGCCGTTGCCGCTCGAGTCGAGCAGGTCGTAGATGATCTCGTTGTAGATCTCGAAGAAGGAGCACTCGACGAGGAAGAGTTTGTTCGGGTCTTGATGTTTTTCGACCTCGATTCGCTCGAAGATCGACTTGTTCATGCGTGGGATGAGCCCTTCGAGCGTCTCGTTGCCGCTCACGCCGCTCATGCTGAACCTGCGTATTATAGACCAGCAATCACAGAGAATTAGTCCTTCTCACTAAAATTCACTGGACGATATAGGCGTCAGCATTTATTTACGTCTTGCCGCTGCCCGTCTGGCCGTACGCGAAGATCGTGCCGTTGTACCCGCCGAAGGCGCGGTCGAGGATCGGCACGCCAATGTCTAAGAACACGCTCTCTTGCGCGGAATCGCAGCCGTAGACAAAGTCGTAGCCGAACTGGTGTTTCTCCGATGGGTTCTCGAGGTTCGTGAGCACGGCGTTGCCGTTCTCGGCCGTGAAGCACGACATGGCCTGCTCGCGGATCTCGCGCTCGTTCATCGGCCGGCAGCGCACGGCCACGCGGATGTTCTCGGCCTCCTTCTCGTCGGGTTTCATGGCTGCTGTGTCTACTGACTGAGCTGTCGGTCTCTTAAGGTAGCACGCACGCGCTTGGGGTCATCACCGCACTACTAGAGCTCGGACGAATAGCAAGACGGCCCAAGTGTCACTTCACGAGTCGGTCACCTTTCCTGCCTGTTGGTGGACGAAGGCGCGTCGATTCAACTGCGGCAGATACATATACGCGAACCGTCAAGTTAAGGCGCTTGGACCACATCCAAAAAACCGATGGTAACGGTTCGAACGCGTTGGTTCATAATTAGACTAGTTGTCATGTAGCGCGTCTGGGTATAATGAGCCCAACGTGAAGGAACTCGGGCTGGATCAACACTCGCATAAGCATACGGCGTTAGTATCGAAAGCTGCTTGCGGATAGTGAGCAAGTGATGGAGGTGCGCGACGCCGAGACGGGCGAGTTGCTGGTTCTGCGCATGCCCGAGCCACCCTCACCACTACGATCGTCCACGAGGCAACGCACATTACACGACAGCGGTGTGCATGCAGAGACGCAGTCTAAGCGCAAGCTGGGCGACAACGTCGCGTGGCAGCACAAGCAGCTTGACCGCATTGAGGTACTGTGTAGCGCGTCCTATGTATGTATATAAATGAGCTTATACACATACTCACCTTGCGCCTCTTGTCCTCGTGCTTGTTTGTTCGCTTGCGCGCGACAGTAGAAGGTCGACCAGCGCTTCCGCAACTCGATCGAGGGCGTGCGGCACGAGCTGCGGCGTCGAGACATCTCGGATATTGTCAAGCGGCAGCTGGAGGCCGAGCTCCTCGAGCGCATGAAGACGCAGTACACCGAGCAGGTACAGCGCATGGTCGTGGAGGAGATGGCACGCGAACTCGAGCGTGAGGTGCAATTGCGGCTCGAGACATCGACGCTCGCCAGGCAGCGGCTCAGCAAGAGGTACGCGAGCGAGCGAGCGTTCTACACGCAGCAAGTCGAGCGCGTGCGTGGTGAGTGCGAGATGAGCCTCACGGCCGCCATGGTGCAGCACAACTTTCTGCGGTAGCTCAGAGCGCCATGACGCTCAGTGCGCATACGTGGAGATGCATCTACTTTCCATGTTCCGATGCGGGCGCTTGCGGCAACTTCCAAGACGGATATCAAAGTAGAGAATGTTGGCCGAAGTGAAGAAACGGAGGAAGCGAAGGTGCTTCGTAGGTTTTGTGGAGGTGAGTTTGCTTTCTCCTTTTATCATCTTCAGCACATTCGGAAACAAGGAAGGTCGGCAACAGGAGGAGAGTCGACAAGCCCGTTGTCGTTCTAAGTGTCGTAATAGAATGCATCACCGCGGTAAACTTGAGCGAGCATGACGAGAACGTTTCTTGTTGAAAATTGTGAGCCTCATGGATTAGAGGCGAGTGCGTTCTTGTAGCGCCAGCCACTGGAGCAAACGCGTGAGTATCCCCCTCGATGCTGTCCACAAATCCGGGCTTTTCGTTTTCCTTTGTCGCGTGAGTATCCCCCTCGATGCTGTCGCGCTCACTCCTCTTGTGATTGAGTTCGGAATCCCCTTTCCAATCCGATACAAAAACGCCCTCCGCAAACCGATGGCTCCAAGCGCCAGTCAAATCCGAAAAGCAAAACCAAGAGCTCCGAAAGCAAACAAAAGAGCGCGAACGTCCGTCCGTCCGCTCGCGTCCATTCCGTCACTCGCGCTCCGACCGACGCCTGTAAAGCGCACTCGCTTCGTAGACACATACCTCCACACACAGTCGTATCACAATGTCGACGGAGCTCGTGGCCGTGGAGAACGGCGTGCCCACTGAGATGGTGCTGCTGGCGATGCTGCCACAGGACGACCAGGTGATGATGGTGCAGACGCCGGCGCTGCGCACGATCGGCGACCTCGAGAGCTTCATCAAGGAAGAGTACCGCCGCGTATTCCCCAAGAAGACGTCGCTGCACGCGGACGCGCGCATCCAGAAGTGCGTCTCGATGGACAAGGTGCTCAACCGTCGCAAGCACGACGCCAATGGCAACCAGAAGCAGCAGCAACGCCACTGCTTTGTCGAGCTCGCCAAGAACGTGCAGGTGGGCAACGTGTTTGAGAACATGGAGCAGATCTACATTGTTACGGACACCAACAGCAAGCAGTCACAGGTCCAGATTCAGCAGACCCAGCAGACTCAGCAGGGCAAGAAGAACAAGAACAAGCAGACGAACGGTCAGTCGCCACCACAGTCCAAGCCAACAACGCCGACGAATACGAATGCGCCAAAGCAATCTGCGAATGCTCAGCAGAACAAGAACAACAAGACCGCCGAATCAGCCGCAAAGCCAATCTCTACGACCGAGACGAAGCCAGCGGAGCATCCAAAGAAGAAGAAGGACACCCCAGCTCCCGTCGCTGTTTCCATTCCAGCCGTCGCTGCCACTAATACGACGACCACAACGCCACCGCCAGCAAAGAAGTCGAAGGACGCGACGCCGGTGGCTGCCGAGAAGCCGAAGAAGGAGAAGGTCGCCAAGGCCCCAGCTGTCGCTGTTGCCGCGCCATCTGCCACTGCTGCTGTGACCGAGAAGGCTCCGGAGGTCGAGAGCGCTGCTGCGCAGAAGAAGGCCGCGCGCACTCGCAAGGCGGTTGACGAGCCTGCTGCTGATGTGGTTAACACTGCTACTGCGACTGTTGCTCCGCCAGCGAAGAAGGCGAAGGTCGCTGCTTCTGCTGCGAAGGAGACGAACGCGAAGAGCGAGACGACGATCAAGTCCCCAAAGTCGACGATGAAGGCCGCTGAGACCAAGAAGGCTGCTACTACTGAGGCGAAGAAGGCAGCGAAGGGGTCAAAGAAGGAGGAGGAGACCGAGACGGAGACCTCGAACACGGAGGACGTGCCGCCTGTCGTTGTCAAGGCTGCGCGCAAGGCCAAAAAGAATGCCTCGGTGGCTGAGAGCACCGAGGCACCGCCAGCCAAGCGCGCCAAGGTCGCGGAGGAGAAGCCTGTGAAGCTCACTGCTAAGGCGAGGCGGGAAGCGGCCGCCGCTGCTGCCGCAAAGAGCGCTGAAGCGCCATCTGAAGTGGCGGAGAAGCCTGTGAAGCTGACCGCCAAGGCCAAGAAGGAGGCAGCTGCCGCCGCCGCGGCATCTGCTGAGAAGCCTGCGAAGCTGACTCTGAAGGCCCGAAGAGAAGCTGCCGCTGCTGCTGCCGCTGCTAAGGAGAAGGAGCCTGTTGCAGAGCCACAGGAATCCGAAGACGAAGCATCCTCTCCTTCGCCAGTCGTTACGGAGCCCAAGGCTGCGGCTGTGGAGGCCAAGCCAGTGCGTCGCACATTCAAGGAGACGCTGGCTGCTGCACGAGAGCGCATCGAGGAGGAGAAGAAGAAGAAGCTTGGCAGCAGTGCCGTGACGCCAGTCGCTGCCTCTCCAGTTGTCGCGAAGCCTGTTAAGGCATCGCCTGTTGTTGCCGCCAAGCCAGCTAAGGCATCCCCAGTTGTCGCTGCCAAGCCTGTGACGAACGTTGTCAGCGAGTCCACGGACGACGACTCAGACTTTGAGGCTCCTGTGCCAGTCGTGAAGAAGGCGCCGGTAAAGGCCTCACCCAAGGCTAAGCCGGCGGCCAAGGCCGTGTCGCCACCTGCCATTAAGCCGGACGCGACCACCGAGAGTGATTCCTCGGACGACGAAGAGCTTGACTACTCGCAGAGCCTGCTCGCGGACTTGACGGGCAAGTATTAGAGCGCTAGCGCATGTGCATATTTCTCTCTTTTCGTGTGGTGTGGATGTTGTAAACTGGAAATCGCTAGTAATCCGCAGATGCTTACTTTCTTCAACTTCTGTGTGCTGTTTGCTGTGTCTTGTTGTTGTCCATAGACTCGGTTAAGGAGTCTGAAGTTACTGCTGCTCCTGTCACCTCAACCCCACCACGACCGTCGTCAGAATCAGCGAAGAAGCCGCGCGTCACAAAGAAGAAGACCACCACGAAGCTCACTTTACCCGCGGACGAAGATGAGCAGGTGGCTGAGGGCGCCAGCTCCCAGGACGAGCCCACGACAGACCTCTCGCAGGACTTCTTCCCAGAGCTGTCGCAAAAGTCCAGCAATTCCAACAGTGTGTTGCTCTCGTCGCTGTCCAAGAACCGCTTCTCGCTGGGCAACATCCCGGTCGCGAAGCTCAAAAAGTCGTCCAAGAACCCGTTCGCTTCTTCATCATCGCCTTCTGCATCTCCCGCAAAAGTTCAGCCAAAGAAGCGCGGTCGACCGCCAAAGGTCAAGCACCAATAGAGTGTGAGCGTATGAGGACACGAACTGAGGTAGAGTGATGATGGCGAACAACTCCACGGGCATTGCTTGAGCTGTTGCTGACTGATGGCCGATGGGTGGGTGGGTGGGCACTCAATTCGATTGTGTTTTATTTTCTTCATGTTTCTATAATCAAAACTGTCATCGCAAACCAACCCACGGAGCAAGCAAAAGACCAAGGGCTTACCATCGGCGTGCTCAAGGCAGGATGCCGTTCGTCATGCGCTGGAAGACGTCGTACTGGCGGGTGCGGTAGCTGTTATGGCTGCGGCGCACGAGCTGGAGCACGTGCTTGATCACCTGACTCTGGTTCAGATTGAGCTGGAAGAGCCGCTTCGTGGCGCTCAGGATGTCGCGCGGGTTCTGCGATAGGAAGCACGGGCACGACGATTCCTGCGCCATAATCGCGATCATCATCAACACCGTGTCCGCGTGTTGCTGCTCACACACAAAAACCAGAGTTAACACATGGTTAGTGTTGGCTCACCACCACACACAAGCGAGAACATAGACAACGCCTTACCTGAAGCGCCAAGAAGCCCTGGATGAGGAAGATCACATACGCCTTGAAGTACTCGGACTGCGTGCCGCCCATGGCCTCGACCATCTCGGCGGTCAGCTTGAACGGTGCGGTCTCGAGACTGAACCGTCCCCCAGGTGCGATGCCCAGGATGAAGCCGTAGTCGATGTGCACGACGTGGCCGTCGCTGTCGATCATGATGTTGCCGTTGTGGCGGTCCTTGATCTGCAAAAAGTAGCACGCGAGCGAGTAGGCGGCCATGCTACGCACAAAGTTGGTCATTGCAGCCTTGTACGTGGGCGACTCGACGTCGCCGTAGGTCTTTAGAAAATGGTTCGACAGAGTCGTGTAGCCGCGGCGCTTCTTCAGTCCGTCGAGAGAAGTGGCGTCTTTTACGTACTCGATCATGCCCGTCGACGCTGACGTCGCAATGATCCCGTACGGCAGCAGCCGCAGCGGCAGGTCGGCGCTCTGGAAGATGTCCTGAAACTGGCGGATGAGCTGCAGACATAGCACTTCTTGGCGAAGGTCGTCGTTCGACTTAACAATGAATGCGACGCAGTCCCAGCCTTCCGACTGGCAGAGCTCCATGTGGCGAGACGACTGACGCAGTCGCTCTTTCTTTTCTTCAAAGCTCTCGCCAAACGCGCTCTCCTTGGCGATGTGGCGCTGCTTTCGCTTATCCAAGACATACTCGTGGATGATCTCCATCTGGTCCTTCAGCGTTGTCAAGTCTTCACGGATCTTGTCTAGGTCTTCAATATCGTTGCGCGAGAACACATGCTTTTCCATTGCGTCCTCCACTGAGTGAAGCGCGCCGAGGGCTTCGTCAGGCTTGAACTTACCCATGAACGACCCGTTCTGCGAACGAGACACACTGGAATGCTGATCATCACCGGATTGGTTGGACGTGTCAGCTTGGTAGGCTGAAGACGGGCGCTCTTGTCCGTTCGAGGTACTTGGGGATGATGGCAACGACATAGTCGCAATGCCATTCTCATTGACACTTGGGCTGTCTGCGGGACTGTCCGTTGCATCTAGTGGGCTGAAAGCCTTTGAAGACGACCCGTCAGCGCGAGAGCCTGGACTGGAAGTCTTCTTGTTGATCAGGTCGGCGGGATTTCTCACATGCTTCGGCTTGATGGTGGTCGACTCGCTTCGGAGACGGTACGTCGCGCTCTCACTTGCCGTGAATCCTGTCGGACTGCTGGCATTTTTCGGAGACGCAGCAGAGGTTGGTGGCGCCTGTGCGGACTCGATCGCCCCAGAGTCAATGAGCTCGCCACCGAGCCACAATGCGTGGGCTTCATCAAAGACGATCTCGTTCTGGGTCATCCACGACACCACGTCCTTGCCCGTGAAGACACCCTGAGACTTTGGGGATTCCGCAAGCATGCTGATCTCCAGGTTCTGCGCCATGCGGATAAGCTGGTCCTTCGTGAACTTTTCCACCTCGTTGAACAGTGGGCTCGAGTTTCTTTGGGCGTAAGCTTGGGCTTCCAGCACCTCGCCTTCACTCACAGACCGCTTCTTACGGGCGCTCAATGTGTCCGAGCACACCGCAATGATCGAGTCGAGCGACTTGGACGTTGAGGTTACTAGCGAACCAGAGCGACGGCGACGAGACTTCCCAGGTTTCTTCTTGATCGTCGCCGTGACGAGTGCTGGCGGTGGGTTCGACGCCACGCGGTCACGCGCTTCCTCACGTTCTTCTGCGTCCATCTCCTCTTCGTCAATCATGTTGGCTCGGCTCCCATTCAGACTCACGATCGCGTGCTTGTCCTCGTCAGCTCGCGACGCGACTTCGGAAGATAGCGTGCCCTCGCTAAGAGTATTGAGCTCGAGCGCTTGGCCAATGTCGCTGCTGGTAGCAAGTTCGATGGCGCTCTTCGAGGCGAGTGGGTCTGAAGATGACTCCTTTTGGCTCTCGGGTGTCTGGCCCGTCACACCAGATTCGTAGCTGGGGCTGGAGGAGTAATCTTCATTAGGCGCTCCCTGAGTACTCATCGTCGCCGTTCGCGCTCGCTGCATCCAGTTGCTCTTACCAGCTAAGTAAGTGAGCATCTCCACCTCGAAGAATACGAGCGTAGGCGCTCGCGCGCGGGTCGTGAAGACTGTTCCTTCGTTGCGAGCGATCGTGATGAATCGCTGGAGCGGGTCTTCGCACGACCCGATTGGGCAAAAGGCTTCCTCGGGCAGCTCGAGTTTCTGGAGCTCGACCTTCAGCGCGGCTTTGCGATCCTCGGGCGGGCAGTGGCGCAGACGCTCGGTCATATCGCAGAGCTCTTCGACAAACTTGATTTGCGTACTGAACACGCGCCACTCGGCGCCATTCTCGTCTGGAAGACGACTGGGCACCATGAACTTGCTGCCCTGTAAGAACTCGGTTGGGATCGAGCACGCGGTGATCGCCTCGCATACTTCGCCAAGTGGACTCACCCACACCTTGTTAGACTGTGAAGCGCGCACGAGTACGTGCAGCCGATCAAAGAGACAAGTGATCATCTGACCCTGGAACTCGGGCGCCGGCACGTCGCGGTCGACCTGGAACGTCCACTCTTGCTGCGAGATCTGCATCTCCAAATTGATCATCATGAGCTTGCACAGGCTGAACTTGCGGAAGAGGTAGTCCGGAATCAGGAGCTCGGACTGGCCAAAGCCCCAGCCGCAGCTGTCATCGATCGCGGCGCGCGTGAGCCAGTAGATGGACGTCGCGAAGCGGATGTGCAGCTGCGCGGCGTAGCAGATCACGCGGAAGAGCAGTGCCGCCTTGATGTTGTTGCGTGACCAGTCGACCGTCAGCCACATTTGGAAGAGCTGCGGCAGAAAGAACTCAAAGTCCGGCAGGTTGAACGCCGCGAGCTCCAGCAGCTTGTTCACAACCTGCGCATACGCCTCGTCACACCCATGGCGATGCAGGTGCAGCACTTGGATGATGTCTGAAATACCGAACGCGTTGTCACTGAAGAGTCTATGCAACGCCTCGACCTCTTCCTCGTCGGTCTTGGACAACACGGGCTTCTTGACGCTGCCACCTTCAAGTTGCGCCGTGTTGAGGCGCTGTAGTAGCATGCTGAGCCAGACCGTAAACCGCTGCGCACGGTAGCAGCCCGTGCAGAGTCGCACGCCGTCGTTGATCGAGAAGTGGCGCAGTGTCGCAAACCGCGAGCTGTGGTCCGAACACACAGACCCACCGCAGTTGCGGCAGTGGTGCTGCCGCTTGGCGCTGTCGAACTTGAGGCCACAAGTCGGGTGCGAGCAGCTCGGCTGGTTCTTGAACACCGGACGCGAGTGGTGCTTCTTGTCCGCAAAGCCCAGGCCGCCGAGTGTGAGCAGCATGATACTCGGGTAGGTGTCTACGTGGACGCGCCACTTGTCGCTCGCCTCGGCGCTGCCCTTGAGCGCGCTGCGGATGTACGTGAGCCAGTTCTTCTTGTCCTCTTCCGAGTCCGCGTCCACGTTGAACACGGCGCCGGTCGTGAAGTAGAGCTTGAATGAGTTGCGGTACGTGTGCCAGAGCCCTTTGCCATCCCAGCTCTCGACTTTGTGGATCTCAGCGCTGAACGCTGCGTTGATGAGCGAGCTCGCCGTGTCGCGCGTCGTGAAGCGGTAGAAGTTCACGCCCACGCAGCGGCAGAAGAAACGCTTCATGCGGTGGTACGTCAGCCCTTCGTCGCGCATGCTCAGGTACCCTTTCATGCCGTAGCCGTCGATTTCTGCGCCCAGCGGGTTCGCCTCACTCGACGTCGACGATGGTGCTGCTGTTGCCCCCGCCGCATTCGTCTCCGACGTCCGCTCCTGCGATGAGTTACGTGACGACACACGCGCATCGCCCCCTTCCGCACTATCGAACGCAGAAGACAGCGGCACCCCAGCGTCCATATATACATCCGCTGCTATGTCATCGCCGTCGTTGCTCTCCCCTTCTTCCTCCACGACCGCATCCACGGCGATGTCCACGCCCTCGTCCGCTACTGTTACGAGGTGGACCACATTGCCTTCTTCGCTGTCCTCACCGCCGTCCTCATGGACAGCCGAGACGCGGCCGCCAGAGAACGCACGTGGCTCTCCGTCCTCGTGCATGAGCACACTGCCTGAGCTGCTGCCTGAGCTGGAGGGAGGCGCCGCGAGCGTCGTCATCGCGCGCGGTGAAGTGGACGAGCGGAATGAGCGTGCTGTAATGCGCTACGTTCACCGAATACAGCCGGACTCACCCAGTTGCGGGCTAGAAAACCAACACGCGCGCGGGTGCTATCAGTATCAGCTGACTACTTTGGTGTGGCGCACATCACTTGCATCGCCCATGTTTTATCTGCTGTTTGCCTGCTTGTCGCGTTTCCCAGCATATTGACGCTTTGTTTCGATGCAATGTTGAAGCCAGTATTCTGTCAAATTTACTTACAAACAGCAAATTAAATACAGAAATGATTTTGAGAGAGGCGTTGAGATTCAACGCCGAGTCAGAACACTTTCCACACGGGACCGTCTGTCCGTGGGAGAGCGCAATAAAATCGAACCAGACGGCTGACCGACTGACTGACTGTTGTGAATTCATTACCAGACAGCAGACAGTGGAAGCAGCGGAAAGGAAGGGAAGGAAGGGGACCACACGGCTTCCGCGCTCTCTATCACATCGCGCCCGCAGCCACACGCCACTAGGCAGAGCATCAGATTCGATTCGACGGTCGGTGATCAGGAGATCGACCGTCTCGCTATCTCTGTATCCCGTCAGCTGCAAGGAGAAGAACAAGAACGAGAGGCGGCGTTAGTTGAAGGATGACGACGGCGGCGACGTTGAAGAAAAAGCGGCGCAAGATGAAGCAGATGCAGGGCCTGCTGCTGCTCGCGCGCCCGCAGCAAAACGTGGCGACGGCGGACGGGAAGACGCTCTTCGGCGCCTTCAAGAAGGTGCTTGTGGTGCTCCAGCCGCAGCAGCTGCAGCTCGCGTACTCGGCGCAGGTACGAACGAATTGTGGTCTTATGTGTAAACGAATGGCGTGGGTGGGTAGGTGCAGTGCGTAGTGCGATAGTGACCCTCGTTTGGTGATGGCGTGTGAATAACGACAGGAGGACCAGGACATGGCGCACATTCTCGGCCGCATCGACCTGCGCGGCGCTCAACTGGAGCAACTGCCTGACGGCTTCATCATCCACGAGAATGGCACCGGCAAGGTACGCGCATTAAGACATAGACAATGTTACTAAGCAGCGTTTGTATGTGACTCGCGGGGATAGAGAAACTAACGCACATCATGGCTTACACTTTCTTCGTTGCGTGGATTTGCATTACTGTAGAAATTTAGGCTCCAGGACCGCGACAAGGCGACTACGGACGCGTGGTTCTTCGGCGTCTATGCAGCAATCACCGAGTTCGCGCGGCTCCCGATCCCGGCGAGTGAGGACCACTCGCGCCGCTTCTCGGCTGTGCTGAGTGCGAGTCTGCTGGACGAAGTCACGCAGGAGCCTGTACGTACAAGTACGTGCGATTGGTTTGTAGCTTTATGATGTTGATACTCACGTGGGTGGTGTCGTTATGATATGCTTCTAGGAATATGAGCTGTCGTGTCAGCTGTTCCTGCCTGCGCGTCCGCTGGAGAAGCCTAGCATCCGGTGGAAAGTCTGGAAAACCTTTGCGCAGCTGCAGGCCTTTGACGAGTACGACATTGTGAACTCTAATTACACGCCGTACCGGCTTCTTCCGTATCATATGAATTGACGCAACTTCTTGTGATGTGTCCGCAGTGAGCTGCGTGCTTCGTACGGGTCGTTCATGAAGAAGATGCTGTTTCCGAAAGAGCGCAAACGTGACTCGCTTTTCGGACTCCGCAGGAAGCACACGCAGGAGCTCAAGGAACAGCAGCTGGCGCAGTACATGGAAAAGGTGTCCATCTACACTTCTAATCGTTTGGGCTCACTAGATTCATATACTGACTTGGGGTGTGTGTTGCTTGCACGTAGATATTTGAGATTCCAGGGGCGTCGGACGACAGCCCCTTTCTCGACAAGATCAAGCGCTTCCTGGGCTTTGACTCGTTCTTTGAAATCAAGGTGCGTTGTCTAGGATTCTCTAATTCGTACAACGCAAGAGCTGACGAAGGGAGTGTCGTTTTGTAGCAACTGCCGGTCGAGGAAGAGACCACGAACCAGGTTGAGCCTGCTTCGCAGTACGAGGCACCAATCGACCCAGTGAACGACGAGAGCCGTCCGATCCCTGAACAGGAAGCCCTGAAGCTCTTCAGCGAGCCCGTGTACTCGTTGGAGCGGAGAAACTCTTCGTCGTATGACCTCGAGGTTAGTTTGACGTTTGCATTCAAGACAATATTGCTCGTTACTCCATTCAATCGATCTCATATTCCCTTTCTTCCTCCACCCATAGAACCGTCGCTCCAGTCTCCAGTCGACCGACAACTTGCCGCCACTCTCGAGAACCGGCAGCTCTCAATTCGAAGATGTTGGCACTGAGTACGTGGAGATTATCCCTGAGACGGACCCGAAAGCTGCAAAGAAGCTTCACAAGAGCATCCTCCAGCGTGTCAACGAGCTGGTTGCCAGCGACGAGGACCGTGTGCGTGAGTTCCAAGACCAGACCAGGTACTTTGGACGCGATGAGATCTCGACGACCGAGTACTGTGCGTTCCTTCTGGGTGCCTTTGGCTCGAAGGAATGCTGTCAGCTGATTCCAATGATGGCACGACTTCTCCCGGACGACGATAAGCGCAATGAGCTCATGGGCGGCCGCTCAGCGATTTGGCGCCGCACGATCCGCCGCAACCGCAGACGATCTAAGCAGTTCTCGGAGAGCGTGGCATTCCAGCAGCAGCGCAATGAAGTGGTACACGAAACCGTTGTCCACAAGATGCGTCCAAAGTCCGACAGTTTGACAGCGATGCAGTGGTACCAAGAGAAAGATATGAGTCACGTCCCATCGCGGAACTCGATGGCCGAGAGTCCAAGCTCAGCATTCCTGCCGCCGCGATTCAGCAGCACTGGCAACCAAGAGAGCGGTATTGACACTGGTCCGCCATCGTTTAAGAAGCCAATGTTGGACCCTCGCCGCAAATTGCAGCATCGCGCGTCCTTCAGCGTGCTTGGTGACAGCGTATCGGATCCGATCCAGGAGGAGAACTCCCTGTCTGTCGACTCGGACGACGAGAATCCAGCACGGACCGGAAGCTTCATCGCTTCGGGTTTCCGCGGAGGCCCACCGCTGTCACTCGAACGGAAGTCGTCGCTCACTGGTAGCCGATGGAGCCGTCACTCGCAGAGCCATCTGTCGAACATGAGCTCGAGCGAGGAGCAGCTGCACTACTTTGGCGACGAGCACGAAAGCAGCGTGGACTACAAGCACCGCCGCTCAAACCTGAAGAGCGAGCTCGAGTCCGCGCCGCCGCCTGTTGAGGAAGAGAATCCGGTCCTGGCGCGTCTCAAGAAGCAAGGAGCGATTAATTTTATGATGCGTTAATGGATGCGTGTTGCATGTTTACCTTGCATAGTAGTGCGCGTGTTCATTTTGTGCATCCGTTTCGTGATTTAGTGCTGCCTTCTCTCATTCGCGTGGCTCACTATCTTTAGCGTGTTCGTGACGCAGAAGTAGCAGTGAAGATCACCTCGCCATTCTCGCGCTTCGACTCGATTTCCTCATTTTACGAGCGCAGTGCAGTGCATTAAGCGGGGGATATCACACGAAGATGGCGGCGGTGACGAGCGAGGAGTTGCAGGAGGCCTGGCAAAAGGTGAAGAAGACCAAGTCGCTCCCGAATGTACGTATCAAGCCTTGGCGTTTGCTGGGATGATATTGTCTCTGGATGAAGGAATGACTTCGTTTGTGCGTGTTCTCTCACGACAACACAGCCGCCGACGATTAAGCTGCCGCTCTTCAGTGCAAAGACACCGATGAAGACACGATTGACTGCGATCCAGCACGTGATCAATACCCTCGAGTGAGTATGAGGCAGTAGACGGTGGGCAATGGCCTCCTGCTTACTGACGTGAAATTTGTTGTCTCCTTTTCCTAGGTACAACTACACAGGCACTTTGTACTTTGATGTGAACAAGAACCGCAGCTTCAAGAGCATCGCCTCGACCGCCAAGGACATCATGAACGAAGTGCTGCCAATCCAGTGCCTCGAAGCCGTGTTTCTCGGCGCGTACCTCACAGCAAACGCCCCGGACCTTGAGCGCTTCCCGATCAGCTTCAAGACCGTCGCTGGCGCGTCTGTGCATCGCCACATCATTCTCGCCGTGCGGCACCAATACACCAAGTGGGGCGCTCTTGGTCTCAGTCGCAGCGAGAAGCTGATGTTCAAAGAGCTCAAGTACACGTCGCTAAGCGAGCTGATCCAGGATTTCATTCACGAGTTTGAGCTGCTCTTCCACTCAGTGCTTAAGGTCTATGTGGGCTTCCCGTTCAGCCATGACATCCACTCATCCGAGAAAGTCGAGTGGCGGGTCATGAACATCTCGCTGGAGCTCAACGCGTGGACTGATGCGGCCCATCACTTTGACACATTCGCAAAGGAGGCGGTGGACATTTTGACCTTCAAGAAGTCGAAAGGTGTGCTCCCAGACTCGTTTGCAGCCAAGTTTCCGCTCCACACACCCGAGGCCGAGCCAGGCAAGAAATTACCCGACAAGCGGATGCACCTGAGCGCGAGCTCGTTCGAGTACCCCACTGCTGCTCTCGGAGACGATGCTGAGGATAACATGTCGCCGCCACCAGCAGTTGAGAGGCTGAAGGGCGAGCAAAGCCCCGAAAAAGACGACGGCAAGCTGCCAAAGCCGATCATTGTCGCTCCAGACCACCTAGAGTTCAAACAAGCGCTGGCGGTGCGTCCATACTGCTGACCTTGAGTAGTCTAGGTCTTGCTAATTACTGGGAACAAACCTTTGTGGCTGTCGGTGCACTTGTAGAACTCGGCGCAAGTGCTCCCAACGAACATCTTCCTGCAGAACACGACCGCGTTTCCGTACCTCGTGAAGATCGAGGAGCGCTCGGGACTGTTGGAGATTGTGACGCGAGGAGCCGTGACCAAGCAACATCAGGAGGGCGAAGGCAACAACGCGATCACAGGCAGCTCGAGCGCGTACAAGAGCTCGGCAGCGACGTTCCGCGTTTCCGCAGTAAGCAGCTCTTCAGATTCATCTGTCAACCACTAGCGAGCACAGTTGTTAACGTTCTCTTATGAAATCTTGATGATGGATGTGTAGAAGGGGATGACGGTCGTGGCGATCAAGCTCAACGGATTTCCGGTGGGTGAGGCAGCCAACCACACGGACGAGGCGAACAATCCTCCAATTCGGACGCCGGCGAGCTCGAAAGTCCTGCGCGCTTCGACGTCAAAGGCACCAAAGGCAAATGGCTCAGCTACAGTGAGAGAGCATCGTGCTGCTTCGCTTCAACAAACCGTCACCTTCAGGTGCCGACGTCTGGTTCGCGTCACGCACGAAGACGCTTCTTTACCGGCTTCCGAGGTCGAGGAAGGCGAAATGCACGTGAACGAGCTCCCGTTCGTGATCCTCACAGCGTAATGAGTCAATTTGAGGCTTCCGAAGTGATAGCAAAGGCCGAGACACGCATAAACAGTAGGTCATTGTAACTAGGTTTGCATGGATTACAACCTACTTAATTTAACCAACAGAGAGGTTGATGACAACCAGAGGCAACGAGTCTGTCGACACCACACTCTCGCACAAAATGTGGTAGCTCCCAGGCAGCGTCGTCGCCGGCAGAACCAGTTGCTGGAAGTATGCCATGCCTTTGAGATTTTCCACGATAATTTCAGTCATTCGCTCCTCAAGTGCTTCTTCAGTCGTGCCTTCACGACTCGCAGGCGTCTCATCTCCGTTGCCTTGGTCTTCTAGCGCTACAAGCGCAATTTTTTCCTCACGAGCGGTGGAGCTTGTGACGTCTTTCTCGAAGACAAAGTACCACTGCGTGCTCTTGGGCGGAATCGTAACGTCGTCAGGCGTTTGCTGGTCGCCTTCGGCATGCAGTACGCTACTATTGTCGGATGTTGGCAGTGGATCTGCCGTGGTATCAGGCGCCACAAACTCTCCTTCAAACACGCGCAGCCGAACCTGTCGCTTGGATTCGCCCTCAACAGTGACGGTTTGAGTACTTCCAGTACCATCATCAGGGGCGTCATACATGCTCAGAACCGTAAACTGCGGCAATCTCTTGTCCTCTCCAACGCTCACAATCGACGGCAGATCCGTCAGCACCAACGACTCTCCTTCATCTCCTTCTTTGCATGGCTTTTGCTCGCCAGCTAACGAAACAACAGCAGCAGTAGTAGGTGGGTGGGAGCTGATGCTGCTAGCGATACTCGCGATCTTCACCACCAGTCGAGTTGGTCGCTCTATGGCATAAACATCACAACAATGTCAGCTTTCATCTCATCACACTTTCGACCCATTTCAAACCTCACAGAAAGGGTCCAAATCACAACATACCAATAGGACGATCTTGCTTCCAAAGCCCAGCGTACCAGACCACATTCCCATAGGCTGCTCCATCACCTGGCTTCAGGCCATCCACTGCACCGAAGCCGGTGCCTTCGCGTTGTCCGTCCAGCCATTCGCCCTCGTAGAGTCTGTTGCTCTTATGATCACTTAGCACGCCCTGACCAACGATCTTCCCACTCGTCCACTCGCCCTCATAAGTATTCCGCGAGTTGGCGAACACAATCCGGCCATTTCCATGCGGCTTGTGATTCGCAAATTCGCCCATGTACACGTCGCCATTGACGAAAGTGAGCTCACCCCGCCCCACACGCTGGTTGGAATGCCACTGGCCCTCGTACTTTTCGCCATCAAACGAGATGAACACTCCCTCGCCATGCATTTCGCCACGGTGGAACTGGCCGCTGTACGAGCTCCCGTTGGGCCAGCGCTTGAGGCCGACGCCCTCGATCTCGCCATTCTCAAATGCGCCCTCGTAGCTCACAGTGTCTCCATTGTTGTTGTTATTGTTGCTGTTGCCGATGGAGAAGATGCCCTGACCGTGCATCTCGCCCTTGTGCCACTGCCCTTCGTAGGAAAAGAGCCCGCGGGGCGGGAACGCGTACAAGCCGTGGCCGTCACGGAGACGCTCCTTGTATTCGCCCACGTACGTCTGAAGTCAGATATCGGCACAAAAGACGGACCCGTCGATTAGCTACGAGATCAAATGGCACCCCATGGCAGGTACAATGCCGATATCGCTCTTCCTACCATGCTGTGTTGTCGTACTGCTTAAGCTTGGCTAAAGTGGGCGTACTGCTTGTACGCTTCGTGACGACTTAGCACTTGCGAATCGACGCGCCTGCTCGACAGGAAACCTCAAGTGTCTCGGTAGCCTCACACACAAAGTCTATCTATTGGTCTATTATCGAAACACATACAAAATCCACAATCCTCATCCTGGCAACCTTGTGGTCAACAGTCATGGCCGTCGTCTAGTGGCTCGTGCCGGTCATAAGCTCCATCGCTTTCTCGAACACGACTGCCATGACCGCGAAGCCCGCCGCGCCCTTCCCCGTGTTTTTCAGCAGCGCTGTTTGCAGATGCAAGCACACACACACGCACGTGGTTAGATAGCGTTGTAATCTCCCATAGGTGCATTCATAACAAGACGCACTCTGAGGTCCTGCTTTGCGCGCCGCCCAGCCGCCGAGCACTGCACCGGAGATGCCGCCGGCGATGATCGTGTTGTAGATGTCGTGCGTCGCGCGCTCACGCTCCACGAGGCACTCGACGCCCGCGAACACGCAGCCCACCATCGCGAACTCCTGCACGAAGACGCAATACAAACGTGAGTGTTTGGTGGACAAATACGGACAAACAGTGGCAAGCATGGCAACCTTAGAGAAGTACACGCTGCGCGTGTAGCCAGCGACGATCGACTTGCGGAAGCCGTTGTAGAGCTGCATCATACACAGAAGTACAGCGTTAGCTCAGCCAGTTTGGCTCTTTATAGTACCACTATCTCGTCGTCCTAAACGCGATGGCGCTACGGACCTGCTCGCGCATGTTCTTGCCGACGAGCTCGCCGTGCGCACCCTCGAAGGTGCCGAGGAAGACACCGAGGCCCACGCCCATGCTGCCGCCAGCGACCGTCGCGACCACCGACTTCTTCCAACACGACTCGCGCGATTCGTGCAGGAACTTCATTACGTGCATCAGCGCCACGTCCGTCATCGGTGGCTCCTCCTCCATCTTGACCGCCTTCTCTTCGTGCTTGTTGGTTGTGAGTGTGACGGCCCTTTCAAAATCGTACTTGTGCAGTAAACTGTTTTAAGTGGATATTAAATTATAAAGTAAAAATTAACAAAGTATTGAGAGTACGCTGGTAAATTTGGAAAAGGGTATTATATTTAACAGGTCTTGGTCAGCTACCCAACTGGTGTAAGTGATGCTGCGAGCGGCTGAAAGACCGCCAGATCGGAGCTTTCCGCACCCAAGAAGGAGGCATGATGCGCGTGCGACTGCGCGCTCCCGACGAAGATGCCGACACCCTCACCGCTACTACGACGACTACTGCTACAACTATCGTAAGTGCCACTGCATGGCCGTCGACGCACCACCGCGAGCTGCACGCGCTCAATACGGCACCCGCGCGCCGCCTGCCGCCGCTCGACGTGCGCTCGCCCGAGTACATTGAGGAGCGCCTCGAGAACCTTAAACGGAAGCCGTCGTGGCGCTCGTGGCTCGACCAGTACGTGCTCGAGCATCCAGAGAGTGATAGTGAGAACGAAGGTGATGGCCACGGTGGACTCAGTCAGGTACGTTCTGTATGATCCGTCGCTGCATATGTCTGTGTGTCCATAGGCTCACTCGTTTTTTTCTTTTGCAACAGCAGCACGTGGAGATCGACCACACAGCCAAACCCAAGCGTGCAGCCCGCCCTGGCTTCCTCAAGACGATGCTCTGGTCTGTGGTGATCGTCGCCTTCTCGCCACTACTGGTGCTGCTCTACCCGTGTCTGCGCAACAGAGCGTACGTCCTATTGTTACGCCTCTATTGGGATCCATCCTGTACGTGATACGTTGCTCTAACCGTGTTACTTTGCTGCATATAAACAGTAACTGGCCGCTGGGGTGCACCTCCTTACCTAGACTAATCACGCGCGCGATCTCGACGCTCGTATTTATCCTCTTTGGCGCTACGCTCGTGTACTGGACGATCTGCCGCGAGCTTCCCGAGCTGCACGTGAACGCCTGGCGAACGAACCTGGAAGTGCGGCTGAGCGAAATGCTGCAGACCGCTGAGATTTGTCGCGCGTCGGTCTTCCAGTGGGAGGGGCGCGCGCTCGTCCAGGAGCTCTGCATGCCCGTGGTGATCGACGTAGCGCTTCTGCTGCTGAACGTGTGGCTGGTGTTTCAGAGTCACCGCAAATGGGTGCGCTACACGCTCGTGCTCATGGCCGCGCTCTTCTACGTTGATCTTCCTGCGAAGCTGTACCAGGCGACTTTCCCAGCACCAGACATTCTGCAGATCGACCCGTCGTACGCGCTCGTGGACGAGGAAATACTGGTACAGTGCTAATGATTGATTGAACTGTTCGTTGTTATGTGGGCTGATAGTTAGATTCTGTTGTTTCGATTGTATACTAATGTCTACTTTAGATTGCACTGGAGGGCAAGAACCTGAAACCAGGGGGGTCGGTGGCCTGGGTGGCGTATTGGGGCTGCGCAAGCACGGCGTCGGTCGACAGCTGCGAAAAGCAGTTCCACGCCACGTTCGACATGGGCGTCGTGCCCGTGACCTTCACGTCCATCGACCACTTCATCCCGTGCTACCGCGACCCGCCAAACCCGCTGAAGGCGCAGGAGTTCAAGTGCTTTGAGTACATTCGACTTCGCGTGAAGAACAAGCAGAGTATCCCCGGGTGGTCCAAGGTCGCCGGCCTGCAACAGCAGATACACGCTGATGACGATGGCCAGAGCACAGAAGAGCGGAGAATAGATACGCCAGTCCGCCCAGCGAGCGGTGGCAAGAAGAAGCAGACAGAACAAAGACCGAGGGCTGCAAGTGACAAGAAGACAAAGCAGACGAAGCGAACCAAGGTCAAGACAGTGAGCGTGGAGGCTCGGGGCGAAATCGCCCAAGAGTAGTAGACATAGCTCAGTAAACCCGTGACTATCATTCCTGCCAAGTGTTCTTCTCAACAATTTCGTGTGTTTTATTTTGCTTTCCAGAGTTTCACCTATCTGCAACCACACAATTGAAATGGAATTTGAAGCAAAGAAAATTGAGTATCGGTATGAAAAAAACTACGACCTTAATGCAAGCGACAGCAACAGCTCACAGGTTCTACACGACCGACGAGCCCTGTGCCACTGCGGCGCCACTGGCTGCGCTGGCCACCGCGTCCCGCAGCACCTCGGCGAGGCGGAAGAACTTGGAGTTTTCCTGCTGCGCCGCCTCCAGCGCGGCCTCGTTGAGCTTCTCATGCAGCATGCAGTCCTGCTCCATCTGTTTGGCGCGGAGCGTAAGCTCACGCTCACGCAGCTCGACCTCCTTCTTGAACTTGATCTTCTCGAACTCGAGCTTCTCGCGGTCCAACGCCAGCTGCTCGGTCAGGTGCTTCTCGTAGTCGAACGACCCACGCACGCCTATTAATTGCACGTCAACATCACATACAGTAAGCTTGTTAGTAAAGCGTATCAAACAGCAGGGGTTCATATCAACAGCTCAAATAGACTCACCCATGTACGTCTGCACTGCTGGTGTCGTCTGGGCTGGCGCGTGGCTTCCATTCAAGCCATTAGCAGCAGTAGCAGCCACAACTGCAGTGGTGGTAGCCGGCGCCGCGACCGTCGTCGTTGGTTGGTGCGGCTGTTCCTCTGGAATCACTGGGTGAGCCAGAGCCTGGGCTTGCGCCTGCGCGTAGGCCATGTCCGACTCCGTGTTGAGCGATGAGCCGCTGAGCGACACAACGTCATCGACCATGTGCAGATTCTCATACGGGAGATCGCCCTGCATCTGCAGGTAGCGCGCGCGAGGCGCCTCCTGCTTCGGAAGCATCTCGTATTCGGCCCAGCGGCGCGGGTGCGCACCCTGTAGGTGGCTGCGGATGTTGTCAACGCGGAACGCGCGGAAGAACTTGGTGGTCGTGAGCGAGCGTCGTCTGCGCTTTTTGCTCTCCGTGGACGATGAGGCGGCTGCAGCAGCAGCTTCAGCCTCGGCCTGCAGAAGCTGCTCGTACTTGCCCTCACGTCCAAAGGCTTTGCAAAACCCGCACATCGCGAGCGTTACGTCACCGGCAGCCTGGTCTTTCTCGATCGCGATGAGCCCAAACTCCATTACATACTTGGGCTGCCAGTTGTGACGCCGCGCGCGTTTACCTCCGCGGCCGAGCTTGCCGTCCTTCGCGTCGTCCTTGCCGCCATTGGTGCCACCGTACGTGCTCGCGTCGTCGTCGTCGTCTTCATCGTAGTCATCGCCGCCGTCGAGCTCGCGCTTGCGGCTGCTGCCGAGGTCGCTCGACGTGTCCTCATACTTCTCCAGCGAATCCTCAATCAAGTGGTGATGGTCACTAGTAGCGTCGTGTTGCACCTCCACGTGGCTCGCGTCATGTGGTGCGACGTCAGTTGATCCTGCGCGGGCGTCCATTCTCGTTGATGCTGATGATGGTCTCGCTTTTGAGTTTGGAGCTTTTCGATTTTTAGTGGGGGCGGCCACCCAATTTGAGTCCCACGAGACCTCAGCATCCTATATTAATGTGTCACAAACTGGTACGTTAAATATGAACACTGTTTTAGTTTATCCATTCTGATAAGGTAATCTACACTATTTATGGCGCCAAATCTTGCACTCACACAACTTGATCAAACAGAAACAGATTGACAAGTATGACGAGCAGTAGCACAAAGTGGCGGGTACGCGCGCTCATCCTGTCGCTGCTCGTGCTGCTGGGCGCCGGTGTGCTGGTGCACGAGACCTGGTGGAACGACTTCTCGTCGCTGAACCACTATGAGACGCTGGGTGTGAGTGAGAGTGCGCCGCTCAAGGACATCAAGCGCGCGTTCCGTGAGCGCTCGCTGCAGTACCATCCGGACAAATCCTCCTCATCCATGGGGACGACGGAGCTCAGCACCAAGCGCTTCCACCGCGTCTCAGGTAAGTGTACATGTATGATATCTAAATGCATGTAGTGCTGATGATCATACTGCCTCGTGCTGTTCTTATGGCTTCATGACAGAGGCGTATCGAGTGCTGAGCGACGAACCCACGCGCAGAGCGTATGACCAGGAGCTGCAGGAACAGGCGCGGTTCCGAGCCATGCAGAGGCAGAGCTGGCGCGTGAAGCTTGCACCCACGACTCCCGGCTTGCAGGGCGCACTACAGTTTTATGTGACCGAGTTTCCGTTCGTGCTGATGAAGCTGGCGCTTCACGTACTGGACGTACAGCTGCTCACGATGCTGTTCGTCTGTCTCGGCTGCGCCATCTTTGCGGTCGATATAGTGGTGCGCGTGATGCGCAAGCTCTGGGATGTGACGATTTCGCCGTCCGCGCAGTCGGCTGTCAGTAGGAAATCCAATGACGCAGCGATGCAGGCGGCGCGACTGCGCCAGCAGCGAGCACTTGAAGACGTTCGACGCACCCAGGCGTTAACGAAGCGTCGCGTCTCAACAGCCTCAGTAAAAACATAATCGACTTGATGACATAATAAAGCAGAGCTGACTTGGCTTTCATGAAAGCCTAATCTCCATCTGCCAGCCCACTACGATCGACAGTCTTAGGCTCAGGACGCGCTTTACCATTAACGTTTGCACCTCGGGACGAGTTCGGCATTCACTTGCACTTGTGGAGCTCGTAAGCTCGTTCAGCGATTGCCATCTTGTTTGCTATTGATTGTCAACAGCTATGAGCATCGATACACAAGTCACTGTGGCGACCAAGATCCAAGTGAAGATCGAGAAGATTCTGCACGACACGATCGAGCGGTGGTACCTGTCCTCGAGCACAACATCCAAGTGGGCCTGACCAACAGTATGGAAGTCCGCAATCTGTATGCTGAGTGAGCGTCCAAGTGGACGGAGAGGCGGCGAGCTCTCGGCTTACGAGTTTCTTCGCAAGCACGAAATGTCTCTCCACTCCTTTGGACCACGTCCACGTAACAGATCTCGAGTTCCCCGACAATTACAGCATCGGTAGAGCAGCGCTCATATAGCAAAGGTGCACTTTGCATCACAACAAAAGACCATTTTCGTATCAAGGACCCTCAGTTGAATCTTTGTTCATTAAGCTCATGCGCAGCTTGCTGGGCATCGTGTGCGCGAGGTGAACGAACACACGAGGCCGCGTATGAATTTGAAGTGGGGCTGAATTTAGGAGACTGCGGTTTTTGAGTCTGTCCAAAGTCAGTGAACCCACCCTCCCGCCCTTTCTGCAATGGAGAAGCTCCATCTTGGAATCATCATTAATTGATCAATAAGTAGATTCTAATTTATCGCGCGCTTGTCAAACGGTGCCACAAACGAAGCGGTCAATGCTCTGTATCCTGTATACACGATACAAGCTTGAAAAGGTCCATTGTGGTCGAGCCTTTGTCATGCGAGTGAGCTCTTCCTCGCAATGGTGTAACTCGCGCTTGGTTCGGGGTGTGCGGATCGAGGAATGTGCTGGATGTGCGTGTAGGCAAATAGATAGGGTGGATACGTGGAATGCCATCTGCATGCGTCGGTTGCTTCGTTTGGCGAGCAGATTTTGTCAAACGAAGCTGAGTCATGTGGGTCCGTGCAATCTTTTGCTTTGTATACATGTCGGGTTTTAGCTAGCACTGTTACCACGTTTAGCTTTTCAGATGAACATTGTTGACGCCGCCCCCCTCGTAATATACATGTATCCAGTATACCACCAAAGCTTGAAGTATACATCTTCGCCTTTCGAGAACGTTCGCTAGAAGAAACTGGAACGATCTTGTGTCCCTTGTACAATCTAAATAAGGGACATGATTCCATCCATCTCAACTCACTCACACAGGTCCATTCCGCAATTGAAGCTCCACGGCGCACAGCGAAAAGAAAGGTGAGCAACAGCCGCAGCAGCGAAGAGCTTCATCGCTCTCTATGAGAAGCAGTTACTGACGCGTGCGTGTGTGCACGCATAACCTGTGTGTACAGACAGCTACTAAAGAACAGCAAGATGACGGACCTCTCGGGCGACGGTGGCGTGCTGAAGGAGATCTACCAGGAGGGAACGGGCGGCGTCCCGCCTGACGGATACGAAGTGCGAGGTGCGTGTTATTTGTTGGCGAATTGATTTAATGGCGCGGTGTGTTAGCTGTATATGATGCGGTTCAGTATACTGACTGTATGGTTCAATTGATGGATAAGCGCAGCCCACTACACTGGTACACTCTTGGACGGCACGAAGTTCGACAGCTCGCGCGACCGCAACTCGGAGTTCAAGGTACGTTTGCGTTTGCTGCGGTGTACTGAACATGGCGGCGACACAGGCTGACGCAGACATAACGATGCTGTCTGTTGATGTGCTGCGCTTGACAGTTTGTACTTGGCAAGGGCAATGTGATTCGCGCGTGGGATCTGGCGTTCGCCACCATGAAGGTCGGCGAGAAGGCCGTGTTGACGTGCAAGCCCGAATACGCGTACGGTGAGAATGGCTCGCCACCAAAGATCCCTCCAAACGCGACCCTAAAGTTTGACGTGGAGCTGCTGGGCTACCAGGCCAAGAAGAAGGAGATTTGGGAGATGGACGCGGGCGAGAAGATCGCCGAGTGCACTAAGCTTAAGGACGAAGGCAACGCTCTGTTCAAGGAGAAGAAGTTCTGGGACGCTGCCGGCAAGTACAACGAGGCTGCGGGCTACATGGAGGACGTCTACGACGTGCCAGAAGACGAGAAGGTGAAGATGAAGGAGTTGCAGACGACGTGCTACTTGAACGGCGCGATGATGTACCTGAAGATCGAGGACTACACGGAGGCTGTTGCTCTGGCGACGAAGGCGCTGAAGAACGACTCGAAGAGCGTGAAGGCGCTCTTCCGTCGTGGTGTCGGTCGCATGCACTTGAACGAGTTGGACCGCGCCAAGGAGGACTTTCTTGCGGCGGGCAAGATCGAACCGACGAACCGTGAGGTGCGTCGTGAACTGGAGGTGCTGAAGAAGAAGATGAAAGACGCGCGCGAGAAGGAGAAGTCGGTCTTCGGCGGCCTGTTCAGCAAGGTGTCGATGTACAACGACAAGTCGACCGTCGAAGGCGAGCCAGTGCTGGACCCAAACAACCCAAAGGTGTTCTTCGACATCAAGATCGGAGAGGAGGATGCCGGCAAGGTTGTCATGCAGTTGTTCAAGGACGTAGTGCCGAAGACGGCCGAGAACTTCCGCGCGCTGTGCACGGGCGAGAAGGGCAACTGCTCGACGGGTCAGCCACTGCACTACAAGGGTAGCACGTTCCACCGTGTGATCAAGAACTTTATGATTCAGGGCGGTGACTTCACCCGTGGCGACGGCACCGGCGGTGAGAGCATCTACGGTGAGAAGTTCCCAGACGAGAACTTCAAGCTGAAGCACACGCAGCCAGGACTGCTGTCGATGGCGAACGCCGGTCCAGGCACGAACGGCTCGCAGTTCTTTGTCACGACGGTGCCGACGCCGCACCTCGACGGCAAGCACGTCGTGTTCGGCAAGGTGGTCGAGGGCCTCGACATCATTACACGTGTCGAAAACTTGGAGACTGACAAGGGCGACAAGCCGGTGCAGCCAGTGGTGATCGCGGACTGTGGTGTGTACGAGTCAGCCCCATGAGCAATGTGTTAAAGTGAAGACTGGTGAATCAACCGATAGTGAAAAGACATGAAATGAAAGTGGCTTTTCTTGGGTGAATATTAGTGTGGCGTATGTGTGGAATTGCTGCTAATGATCTCTGGTGATGATGTGGCAAACTAGGAACATTCTCTGTGTATCCAAACATTTTTAACGTACATGTCCTGAATGCTACAAGAGGCTGTTGATGTCACCATTCTCATCCACGGTCAGTGGGATGCGGCACATGCCTTTGACGGCCACCCACCGGTTCTTGCCCTTGTGCTTGACCACCTCCCAGCCTTCGACGATCAGTCCCGTGAGCGACCAGCCTCGTCTCGAGAACCCGACGAGTCCGTACTTGTTGAGCGGCATGCCGTGCTTGTTGATCGAGGCGACGACGATGCTCTGGCTCTTGGTGTCCGCCGGCTGCTGCATGATCTTCGACCGGTGGCTTCTCTGCCAGTACACTGGCACGAGAACGCCCGCGATACCCATGAAGATTGAGAGCGAGCACGTGAGCAGCAGCTTGGCGAGCTCATACTCGGAGCTGTACATCTGGTCGGGCGTGGCGATCCGCAGGATGAAAATGAGCAGCATACTGAGCCCCCGCAGGCGGAAGTTGCTGAACCAGAACGAGACTTCGCGTAGGACGACAAACTGGTTGGCGATCTCGAAGCCCAGCCGATAGAACCAGCTAGCGCTGAGCGTGACGATGAAGTCCTTGAGCGCCTTGGGAACGTGCTGCGTGTCCTGGTCCATGATGAACACGTTGTCGACGGGGATGTGGTACCCGAGCAGGAGCGGGATCGTGCTGAGCGTGAGCAGCACAATCTGCGCGAACGAGAGCACACCGAATCCCTGGAAGTTGAGCTGCAGCGCGATCCAGATGCTGACGCAGCGGAACCTGGTGACGTGCCACGCCTTCACAAGCCGCCAGATGAAGCCCGCGGCGATGAATGACGCGATCAGGTTGAGCACGAGGCTCGTGGACCAGATACTGAAGAGGATCTTGCCCATGAGAATGGACTTGTGCTCCACACGGGTCTTGAGCACGTTGTTCGGCTCGACCCAGCACCGCACGCTCTGGTTCAAGTAGCGCAACTCGAGTGTGTCGTAGCACGTGGTCGTATTGCGATACGTCTCCACGACACTGGGCGGTGGCGTGACGGCCGGCCAGAACTTGAGCATCCCGGCAGTAAACGCAGTGGGCGTCCAGAACACAGGCGAGCCGCTCAACGGAACGCTGGCGGGTCCACTCGGCGATCCTTTGATCTAAGCACAAGCCACCAAAGAGAGAGAGGAAGGTTCACATCACCAATACACAGCAGCAGTGAGCAAAAGTGAAGCCCTAGATCTGAACACACCATCTCCTGCCGAATCTCGACCATCTGAACGGGTTTGTCGGCGCTCTCCAGGTCGACCTTCATCTTCGAGCGCAGCGCTGGGATCGTGTCCAAGAGATCGCTGAAGAAACTAGCGACACTCGGGTAGAGCTTGTCCATGATCATCTCGATCGTGTTGTCCTCGGCTGTGACGTTGTTCTTGGCAAAACCGACTCTGCACTGCGCCACGTCGGCGAAGTGGATGAGTCCGTACTCCGTGGCCACGAGCGACGCAAACGACTGGTTGAACTCGACTGTGAGCATCCTGTGAGTCTCGCTCCGGTTGAAGTTTTGCAGCATCATGTGAAGCAGCGGCACGACCACCCAGGCGCTGCCATCGTCTTTGCCTGTTGTTACAAAGCAAAGAGGCATATATTGGCACAAAGGGAGAGGTTATGAGACTCAGCCCAAGCAAGTCCGCCTCACAAGAGCTACGTACGAGTCAAAGCGTCGGGACTGTAGCTGAACGCATATCGAGCGCCGTCGATGGTCTCCCCGTACAGCTCGTTCTTGTGCATCGTTGTCCTGAACCACGCAGTGGCACCGTTGATATTGCTCATAAAGAGCAAGTAACTGGGCAGCTGAGTGAGCGACAGGAGACTGAGAAACGCGATTTTGGTCAGTGTCTTGAAGAACGCGCGATGACACGTGGTCACGGGGTTATCGTTGAGCACCACCTGATGGGACGCAATGTCCATGTACTTGTCAAACATCCGGAACGGTGCATCGGACGTTCTCTCGAGCTTCTCGAACCAGAGCGCGAATTGGGCTTCGTCATCCCACCACGGGTCCACTCGAGTCACACTCTCGGGGTCTCGTGGGCGCTCACGTAGACGATAAACCGCCATTGTGTTGCCCCACCAGTTGTTCTTGAACGTGAAAAGCCCCGACGTGCCGCCACCAAGGATAGTCAGGTTTACCTGGTCGAATGGCTCGCCCGTGGTGGTTGCCTTGAGTCCGTGCTGCTGGTAACTGTAGTACTCTGGATAGTACGCCATGTACTCGAGCATCCGGATGGACGAGCCAAAGACCCGTTCACCATTGAACTTCTTGTCGAGCTTCAGGTGCATCGATGCAGTGTTCACAGTCGCGAGCGTGACTCCGACGAAGCGCTTAGAGCCGGCATCCGACAATGGCGCATAGCGAGCGCCAGACGTGAGCACCAAGTCGGAATCGAGGATTAAAGATACGATCGTGTCCGTCTGATGTGGTGGCTGGATCAAGGCTTCTTCGGGGTTGTATGCATCGTACTCTATCAGCGCAGACTGGATGAGTTTGAGCGCGAAGGCTTTTGTGTAGAACCTGCCGCCGATGACTTCGCTGTTCACACAGGACTCCAAGTTCTTCGTTTGCATCAGACCCGTGGGCAAACTAAACGTAGCCGCATGCTTCTCCGCGATCAGCGGTCGCCCGTCGTTCGCGTAGACGCTTGAGAAGGCGTTGTTGAGCGCCGCGTCCGCATTCGTGACAAACTGGACGCGCTCCAGCGTTTTCTTCCAGCTTTTGGTGCTGAACAACGCCGCCATCGCCGAGTGGAAGGTCTCGATCAGAAACAGCAGTCCGATACTGTTTGCCATGCCGCTGCTGTGGAAAGGCTTGAGATCCACGTGCTCATATCGCCGCACGTCGCCTTTCTTTGGGAAATCGTAGCAGACGTCCGACGTGTTACCTTGGAAGCAGCGCGTGCCGTCGAGCCTGGCGTTTTCAGTAGAGCACGAGAGCCTCAGGAACCAGTCGCTTTGATTGACATCCGTGGGTCGTATCCACACACCAAGCGCATCGTCAGGCAGCTCACTCTCATTTCGCATATTGAAATACTGGGGTCGAGGTGTCATCACGCCGCCTGGGAACTCGGTCGCCTGGAAGACCAGCGCGTAGTACTGCGCGATGACGTGAAAGTCATCGGGCGAGAGCAGCTGGTACGCCGTATCCAAGTCGAACGACGCGACGGACTCGAAATTACCACGGATGACTCGGTTCTTGAGCACGATCGAGAGTACTTTTCGAAGCAGCGGGACGACGTCTTCACCTGGAACGACCATTGTCGCATTCTCTGATGGTAGGAACGCGTACGCAACGTTCTCCGTGTCGATGCTGTCGGCTCGGAAGACGGGATTGGTGATCATGGCGACGTTCTTGATGGGTACAGCGATCGCCCAGACCGCTTGCACGAGGACGATGAGGATGGCGATGCGTCGCTCCCATGTCTCACTGAAGTTGAGGAACGGCACGTAGCCTCTGCGCTGTCGAAGTGAAGTCGACGCCGAGTCTCCCGCGCCTGTCGCTATCGGAACAACGCTGTGCTCCGGCATCGCTCAAGTTCTGAATGATGAGTGAGAGATATGATGTTGAAATGTTTGCTTCGCAGTTTAACGAATCAGAGCGTCAAGTGAGGGCTCCTGATCATCCTCATCAGGCACACGGCTGCGGTGATTCTCTGTTGCTTCTTTATTTAGAGTGGGCTGACTGTTCATCTTGCTTGAGAGGAAGGATGCCTATCCTCAGTACACTCAACATCTTGTCAAACATGGAGCTCTTTGACTGTGAAAATAGCCACGTAACGAAATGGCTACATTTCGACATGGCTACATTTAGCCTTTTGGCTTTTGACAGCCATCACCTGAGTCTGAGTCGCGTCCTTTCACACTCGGATAATGACCTCGAGGATGAATGAGCCATACAGTGCAGGAAAGAAGTGGATCTTTGTACCAACTGCGTTTGTTTGTTTGCTAAGAGTGCTCTTGACGCTTGACAAGCAACACGTCGCTGCCAGTCAAGAAGCCCTTCTATCTCTAGCACGTACGAATGACGGACCCCGTGGTGGTGAAGCTGCGTGAAGAGTACGCGCATCGCAGGACCTCGTCGCGTGCGAGCCTCTCGGATCTCGTCGATGCAGTGGACATCAACAAGCAGAAGTACGACTCGCCTTTTGACGCGAGCCTCGCTGCCGCCCGCAAGCGCACACAACAGGAGAAGCTCTGGGACATCTTCGCAACCTACGCGCTGCAGCTCTCGTCGGAAGACCCGACGCGCATGCGCATCGCCAACATGGTCAAGCTCCTGCAGGACTGCGGGATCATCGACAGCTCCAACAGCGACGAAGCCAAGATGATCGAGAAGGAGGTCTCAATTATATGCGAGTCCTTTCTCAAGAGCCACCCGAGCGAGCGCGACGGCACCAAGAAGCTGAACTTCACGGCGTTCCTGGCGCTGCTTCTGCGCTTCGCAAAGATGGTGAGGGCAACAGCTATTTCATTTATCTTGTGCACTTAGCCACTGTGGTAACCTCAACTTGTTCGGCACATATGTAGTCTGGTGATCAAGATCCAGGTCGAGCCTACGACTCGCTCGTGCGAACCTGCATCGAACGACAGCTCAAACCAAGGTGAGTCCATGCAGTTTTCGATTGTCAACGCGCCTTTGCATCACCGAATGAAAGCTCACGCTTATTTCTCACTTACCAGAGTTCGCGTTCCAATGATCAAAGAGCTTGACGAGTGCAAGAAAGTGCTGAGCACCTTCGAAGACCCGCTGGTCAAAGTGAGTAAATGCATTTCAAGAGTTTCGAAGCTGCTGCTGTACATGCCCACCTTTGAATCGTTGGCTGCACTTTTCAGATCTTCACCTACTATGCGAGCGTGACGCATGCCAAGTTAGAGAAGCTCGAGCCAAGGGCCGCGCAGCAGAGCCCAGCACACATGGGTTACGCCGAGAGCGTCGCGTTCGGCCGCATATACGGCATCATCGCGCTGGGCATGCTCACGACTACCGAGTTCTCGACCATTTACATCGAGAGCCTCGCCAAGGCGCCCGTGACCGAGTTCGACCGCGTGCTGACTTACGACGGCTTCTGCGAGCTGCTCGTACGCCTGTCATGCAAGATTTGTCACGACGACCTCATCCCCAGCGACAAGAAACTCAAGTACGCCTTTGAGAACCAACTCTTCAGTTGGGCTAGGAAACTTTCGTAGTTAACCCTTATGTTTGTGTCTATGTTGCGATTGACGACCTCCAGAGGACTCTTCCAGCTCATGTGGCTCGCATGCGCGTCCAGCTCACCCCGTGCGCTCAAGATCACGGACGTACTCAAGACCAACCGCGTGGACGTGATGAAAGTGTTCCTGCTGCACTTTGAAAAGTTCTGGAAGAAGGAGCACTACGAGTATGCCATGTCTTCTACGCTTCTCTACTTGTGCCCATATCAGGTGGACAAATGTATCTCACTTTGTCCTGTGATACTCTCCTCCTTCTGTAGAAACTATGTTGGCTCGCGAGGAGCCACAAGTGCAGTCGACCTTCTTGCTGGACCCAATGCCAGTATGTTGACATCGCCGCCACCTTCGCCCACAAGTGCACGACCGTCCATGACCCGCAGGCTCAGTCTCTGTGTGCAAACAACGACGTCCACCCCCAACGGCAGCAGCACGAGCCCGAATGCGAAGAAGCCTCTGCAGCGGCGCTTCAGTATGGTGACCCCGCCGTCACCCACAAAGGAGAATCAGCAACCAAAGCCACCCACGTCACCATCAGCTTCCCTCAAGAAGCCACCGAATGCCGCAGAGGAGGTTTAGCTATATAGCGACTCTCCAGATAGATCTTGAACATGATAATAACACTAACAGCACTGGTGAATGAATATGAGAGTGTATGGTTCTATTAAGACGTTGGTGGTGAGATGTAAAGTTTCTTATAATGCAACAGGCTGCAACAGCGAGAAGCTGCCCGTGCCCACACGCGGCGGCTGGCCCATGATAATACGCGCCGAGGGGCTCTCGAGGTCGTCAGCGAGCCCGCCGAGCGCAGCCTGCGTCAAAAACTTCATGGACGTCTCGAACGTGATCTGCTGCATGGCCGAGCCCTTGTTGTTCATGCCCATGCGGTTGAGCGGCATGTAACCGCCCTGCGACGTCATGTAGTCGGCCAGCAGGCTCAGGTGGCGCGGGTCCACGCTGATGCCGTACACGCCGAAGACGTCCATGATCTGCTTGGAGATGCTCGCGCGCGCGGCCTCGACGCCGTAGGTCTGCAGCACCTGGAAGATGTCGTTCGTGGCCAGCTGGTTGACGTCCAAAATGTCGTCGAAGGCCCAGATCTCCTGGAAGTTGAGACCCTCGGTCTGCACGCACGCCACTTCGTCCTGCGCGTCGCCCAGGCGCTGGTTGATCAGGTAGCAGCGCGAGATCCCCGGGCAGTGCTGCACGAGCACCTGCTTGGCCACCTTCTCCACGAGCGGCACCATTAGCACGGTCTTGGAGTGCGTCGGGAAGCGCAGACGCAACTCCACAAAGTGCTCCTTGGCACTGTGGCCGCAGTACACAAAGTATTTGTTCTTGCGCACGCTGATGGGCACGTCCAGCGTCTCGAGGCCGTTCACCAGCACCGGCGCCGTCTTGCTCTTGAGCTTCTTATCGAACACGCCGCCGTTGTTGTCGCCGTCAGTCTCGTCTGCCGTGTCTGCGTCCATGCCGTTCAGCGTCTTGGACTTGGACTTCTTGCTGCCGCCAGTGGCCTCGTCGTCCGAGTCGCTGTCCGCCGCGTCCTGTGCCTTGCTGATGCGTTCGTCTTCCTCGTCCATCTCATAACCCTGCACCTCGCGTCGGGCACCGAAGCGCAGTGTGCCCTGCTCGTCGTCGTCGTCGTCATCGTCGTCGCCTCCGCTCTTCTTGCCCGCACGACCAGACGACGAGGCGCCACCAGCCCCAAAGTTGTTGGTCTCGGCCACGGCCGCCACGCCTACGCCGCTCTTCTTCATCTCGCGCGAGATGAGCGTGAGCAGCTTGCCGATGAAGCCCTTGCCCACGGAGTCGAACACGTCCGAAGCGCTCAGCCCGAACGCTTTCTTGATGTGCTTGAGCTTGAAGAGCGTGAGGCGGATCGTGTACTCGCGCACCCACAGGATGCCATTCTCGCTTTTGACGAACGCGTCCGTGACCGCCACGCCGCGCTCATTGTTGATGAGCTCCGAGAGCGCCACCTGGTTCAGGCGCTGCTCTACCTCCTGCGCGCGTGAGGACGCCACGTTGGCGCGCAGCGGGATCGTCATCATGGGCGTCGACATCTTCTCGCTCGCCGTCATAATGATCTCACGCAGACGCGGGATACCGAGCGTGACGTTCGCCGCACCGTGGCCCGCCAAGTGGAACGTGTTGAGCGTCATCTGCGTCGATGGCTCGCCGATACTCTGCGCCGCCAGCACGCCGACGTTCTCGCCCGGGTTGGCCATGCTGCGCAGGTAGTTGACCCACACGAGCAGCTGGAACGCGTCCGCGCTCACCGTGTGTTTGGTCACCATCTTCTCGCGATCGATCTCTTCGATGTCCTCGTGCTTGTCCGCCTTCTTGCTCTTCTTGGACTTCTTCTTGGACTTCTTGAGCAGATCTAGGCACAGTGCTGGGTTGCGCTGGTTGTAGCTCTGCAGCTGCTCCTGCAGGCGCTCCGAGACGAGCCCCACGTGGTGGTTCAGCTCCAGGCTCTGCATCACCGGGTCAGCGCGGGTGGCCTTGATGAGATCCACGCGGCCCGACATGGCGCGCGTGTTGTTCGTCGGCTTACGCGCCTTGAACACGGTCGTGCGCGGCACGCCGAAGGCCTTGCGACCCGTGTCCAGGTACTGGATGTCGTACGTCGAGTCGCGGCCGTCTTCGTACTCCTGCGCGAGCGCCAGGACCTCGGCTTCGAAAAAGCCGCGCTCGATGTTGCCGCGCTTCCACTTGGTCTCGCCCTCCTTGAGGCGACGCGCCTGCACGCGCACACCGGCGCGCAGCACGCTGCCCGAGTTGGCGAAGTCCTTCTCCTGGGCCTCACGCACCTCGGCGTGCAGCTTGAGCGGCTTCATGATGTCGAGTTTCGTGTGCTCGAAGAACTTGGCGTCGATGCCGTACTTGTGCGAAATGCTGCGGTGATTCATGGCCTGGAAGTTGAACTGCGCGTCCTTGCCCGAGAGCATCGCGCTCATCACCGGGTCCACGCCGTCCTCTCCGTACAGGAACTGAATCACATTGCTGTCCGACGTGCGCACCGTGTGGTCGTAGTTCACCTGCAGGTCCTCAAGGTGCTTCATGAGGCAACGCTGCAAGTACCCACTACGACTGGTCTTCACGGCGGTATCCACGAGACCCTCACGGCCAGCCATGCAATGGTGGTAGTACTCCTGAGGACGCAGCCCCGTCAGGAAACGATCGGTAATGTAGCCACCGGCACGCGGGGCCGGATCGAACGGTTCGTAGGACGGAAGCGAACGGCCACTGCTCAGGATCGGCACGCGACGACCCTCGAGTGCCTGCTGGCCAAGACCGCAGGAGATCTGCGAGTGGTTGACCATCGAGCCCTTGGCGCCCGTGAGCACCATGAGCGAGAAGCAGTTGGCCGGGAACGACTTCGTCTGTCCCGAAGGCAAACACGTCTTGATGATATCACTGTTGGAGCCGTGCACCGTACCCATCATGTGCGCGTCGAGCGCCTTAGCGTTCTGGTCGGCGTCTGGGCCGGAGAGCAGCTCGCGCATGCGCTCGCGGATCTGCACGCGCTCGACCTCGTCCATGCGGCGGCGCTTGCCGCCGTTCTTCGCCTCAGACGTGTGCTTTGCCGTTAGCAGGTCCGTGAGCCCAGCAAACTCGGCGTAGGCTTCTTCGCCGTTGAACACAGATTCATGCACGAGCTTGCGGCGGCGCTTCTCGGCGTCCTTGTTGAGCGTCAGGTCCTCGAGTGCGCACGTGTGACCCGCGAACTGCAGGTAGCACGTGAAGAGGCGGCCGAGCGTCGACAACAAGTCCGCGGCGATGCGCGCGCCGTAGATCTCGTAGCACGCGTGCACAAAGCCGTGCATGGATGCGCCAAACTGACTCTTGTCTAGCACACCCTGGAGCAACTCGCCGTCGCGGAAGACCACAATGTGCTCGGCGTTGCCGTTGCCGTACAGGTCGCCCTTGATCTTGGCCTTGCTGTCCAGGTTGAGCGGCGGCAGGCCCTTCGTAAGCATCTTGAGCACGGACGTGATCACCTGCTTGCCTGTCCAGAGCTGCTGCGGCTTGAGGATCGCTGGCGGCACGATTTCGATGTGGGACTTCTCTACGCCCGCGTCCTCCATGCTCGCCCAGGCGTTGTAGAGTAGCTGCATGTACATGTCCTTGGTCAGGAACGTGTCGCGCTGGCTGAGTTTCACGCCGGAGTCCACGTGGTCCTGGATGAGACCACGCAGTGGCGAGCCGTCGGTCGGCACAAGGTACTGGTTGTCGTTCGATGCGATGTTGTAGGCCTCCGAGCGCGCGAGCTCGTTCTGCGGAAAGTGCATGTTCATCTCGTCACCGTCAAAGTCAGCGTTGAACGTGTTACAGTTGGCGTAGTGCATACGGATCGTCTGCATCTTCGGGTTCGTGAGCACGCGCGTGACGTGCGCCATCATACTCGGCTTGTGCAGCGTCGGCTGGCGGTTCATGAGCACGACGTCACCGGTCTTGAGGTGGCGCCACACGCGCTTCACGCGGTTCTTGCTCGTGCCCTGGGCGCTCGCTGAGCGCGTGAGCAGTGTCTTACTGATCGCCTCACGCTGGTGCAGTGACCGCTTCTTCAGGTCGATCAAGCGGCCCGTCTCACTCTCGACAAAGTTCGCACCCGGGTGCACGTCTGGGCCGTTGATCACCAGCTGGCGCATCTCTTCGACGTTCCACGGCGTCACGGGCTGCGGGTATGTGAGCGTCTTGGCGAAGCGCAGTGGCACGCCGATCTGGCTTGTACTGATGTACGGGTCCGGCGAGATGACGGAACGCGCAGCGTAGTTGACGCGCTTGCCCATCATGTTCTTGCGGAAGAGTCCCTCCTTCTTTTCGATCACCTGCTTGATGCCCTGTGCGGCGTCGGCGCCTGGCTTGGCCATGCTACTGTCCACAAGGCAGTTGACGTTGTTCTGCAGTTCCGTCCAGACCGCGAGCTTGCGCGCGAGGTTCACCTGCTGCTTCTGCTCCTCGGCCGAGTCATCGTCGTCCGTGGTCACGGCTGCGGCCTTCTTCTGCTGCTGCTGCTCGTAGTAGTTGCCCTGCACGAGGCTCTCGCTGAGCGTCAGGATCTTGGACAGGTACTGGTTTTGCGAGTGCTCAAACTGCTTGTCGCCGAGGAACACTGGCGGACGGAAGCGCGACGGCGCGACCGGGATCACGTTCAGAAAGAACTTGCGCCAGCCGTCGGCGCGCGCCTTGACGCGGCCGCTGGCCACGCTGCGGTCGCCATAGAGCAGCTCCATGAGCCCGTCCTCGTTCTTCCACATCATCTGCAGCTGCGACTGCACCTCAAGTGGTGGCAGGTACTTGCTGCGCGACGACGTGTCCTCCGTGCTCGCGTACTTGTTCGCCGCGGCGCCTGTGTCGCTGTCGTTGTCCGAGTCGTCCGAGTCGTCGTCCGAGCCCATGCGGTCGTCGTCCTGCGAGAGGTTGCCCGTCATCGTGTCAAGCGCCGACGTGACCGTGAGGTTCTTGGAGCGGTTCACCTTGCGCGAGCGCGCGCTGAGGCCCTTGAGGAAGATCTTAGATTTCGAGTCCTGGCGGATGCCTGGCGAGATCGCGCCGCAGTTCTCGCACTTGGCCTTGCTGCCCTTGAAGAACTCGCTCGCGAGCTTCTCGCGCTGCACCTCCGAGAGGCGCGCGAGCGGGCGAATGCGGCCCGACTTGCCGTTCACCTGCGAGAGCGCGAGGCGCTCGTACTCGTCCAGGATCGCCTGCTGGCGCTGGAACGTGCGCTGCGGCGGCTCGTCCTCGACGCCGTTGCGCTGCTCGAGCAGCTCTGAGAGCAGCGACGCTTCCTCGTCGAAGCCGTTGTCGATGAGCAGTACCTTGACGCGCAGCACGCGCGAGCGCGCCGACGCGATGCGGAACTTGTGGCACGTGAAGCACTTGCGCTTGAGCAGCGTGAGCATGTGGCCGAACAGCACGGGATTGTACACGGGCACGGGCAGCTCAATGTGGCCCAAGTGGCCCGGGCACTCCTTCTGCGTCTGATGACACGTCGGGCAGATCATGTTGAAGTCCACAGGGCCAAGCGCCGGGTCGTACAGACCGCCGATCACCGGGTTGTTGAGCGCATCGAAGGACATGCGGCTCGTGACCTGCTTGACGCTCAAGTCGCGGATCTCGGCATCCGAGTAGAAGCCGAAGGCCACCTCAGATACCTCATAGCGCAGGATCGTCTGGTCCGTCGCTGACTCCATGCTGCTGCTGCTGTGATGGGATCGCTATACGGCGAACGCACAGAAAAGAGAGAGAGAAGGAGATTGGGAGCGGCGCAGCCTTCCTCTGTCGTGACTCTTTGTGAGGATTGCTTGCAAGATTTCACTGGCGCCCGCACACTCACTTGGCTCACTGGCTCATGTGGCTTGTTGGCTGGCAGGCGGTTAAGAAAGGTGATTGGGTGGTGTGGAGTGGAGGGTGATTGGGTGGTGTGGAGTGGCGGGTGATTGGGTCACACATTAACGCCCTAAAACAAAGGTCCTAATCAAAAACTAAGGTAGGATTTAGGAACTGTACGCCTAGAAGGGTTGTCGTGCCCACCGCCGGTCATCCCGCCGTTGTCGAAAAGCTCAAGATTCATCACCTTCTTCCCACTGACGTGGCCCAATGGAGTGAAAAGCTGTGAGGTACCTACGAAGGAACTCACCGTAGGACAGCTCGCCACCTGTGTCCACACGGACGCTCTCGACGCGGCAGACGCCGATGTTCGCGCCGTTATTCAGGTCCACTTGGGCATTGTGCTTCAAGGAAGAAATGTGGCACGAACTTCCGCGGGAACTCAGTGACGATGGGGTCAACTTCACTTTCTTTTCGCCGTCTCTAATGGGGTTCATGGTGTCCATCTATCCGTGCACCATGGTCTGATACGTAAAATTGAACCGCTGCGGCTGCCCAACGTGTGGACTCATCGCTGACAGTGTCTCGGTCCACTCAAACACCGGGTTCTGGTCGTGCGTGGGGCCGCTCACAGCCTCACTCTCGAGCTTCCCCTGCTGCATGCGTCCCCAGGACGTCACCTTGGCGTCGATCGCGCCATTGAGCGTAAACAGCTTCGGATCCGTCTCGAGGTCGTACCGAGAGGCCACGGCGTGAGACGCATGCATACTCGAGAACGGGTCTTCACGCCAGTTGTTGTAGCGCATGATGCGCTTCAAATCCTCGAACGAACTGACTTGAGGTGCGTCGCGCTGGAAGATCTTGGCCCGCGTGCAGTTGGCATGCGACCAGGACGCGCTCTGATTCGTCGACTTGTACGCGGCGAGGAAGCCCGAGCGCTCGTAGATGCTGGGGAAGTACGGCACGTTGTACGAGCCCCAGTACCCGAGCTCGTTCACGATCAGGGACACGTCCTCGACGTGGATGAAGCCCGGGAGCTGCTCCAATATCGTCAGGCCGTTCTTCTGGAACCCAGAGCCAGGGACAAATCTCTTGGTGTCGATGATCATCCACTGGTCGTTGTACGTGCCACTGTTGTACTTGGAGAACGTCGCGGCCCAGCTCATGCCGTCTCCGCCCAAAAAGTTCGCGACCTTGGAGCGCAGCCAGCACAGCACGCTCTTTGGCGTCACGAGCGCGTATAACTCGCTGTTGAACACGCCGTGCGTGGTCTCCATAACGCTCAGTCCGGCATTCGTCATGTACCAATCGTCCACCGAGGACAAGTAGCCTGGGCTGCTGGACATGGAGATCTTTCGACGAGCGCTTGTCATTGTCGCTGTTGACTCAGGTTTTGTGGCGACAAGCGGCACCTCGTAGTGCTTGTAGATGCGGTTCATTGAGCTGTATACGTCCCAGGTCGCGTGGCCCCACACGAGATCGGCAAAGTCCGGGAG
Organism: Globisporangium cederbergense; assembly: GCA_023334245.1. Taxonomy (NCBI): domain Eukaryota; phylum Oomycota; class Peronosporomycetes; order Pythiales; family Pythiaceae; genus Globisporangium; species Globisporangium cederbergense. Next base: position 57,034 of record JAASGO010000052.1, read on the forward strand.
GATCCGGATCAGCGCCGAGCACTTGAGGTTCTTGAGGAACGTGTAGAATGACTGTGTAATGGCATTTGCAGCTGTAGTTGGCACTGATGGGCCACTGGCTGCTTGTCGCTTTCGCTGGATCACTGGGATCAGGTCCTGCAGATCACCGTCTGCGTTCAGCATGAAGAGATCAATCTCGGACGCTGGCTCCGACTTTGTTGAAAACCGCTGGTAGCCCTGGACGAGTCCGTCGAACTGCGCCAAGATCGCACCGATCGCGCCCCAGTACTCCGCTTCCAGTAGCTCTGAGTTTCTATCGTAATGCGCGACTTGTTCTCGCATCCAGTGCAGGTTCTCACGCAGGAAGCTCTGAAGATCTCGCAAAGTCTCTTTGTCAGCGGCGTCACCATTCGGGAAGAACGTGAGGTACACATTCTCAAAGTGTTGGTCGATGCGGTGGTGCGTCAGCGCGGCCTCAGCATACCCGGCAGCGAACATGATCTCTCGCCGGCGGCGGCCTGCAAGCCCATCGTCCTGGAGTTCGTGGGCACTAAGATCAGTCGTGTTGATCCAGAGCTGTGACCAGCCGATGGCGTGGAGACTATCGTTGAACGTCGCCCACGCGTCAGCCTCGTCAGGGACCTGCTCAACTGCGCTGAATTGGGCGTCGACTGTACTGCCACCTTCACGGTGGAACACTCGTACGTACCACACACCGCCCTCCGTGTCATTGTCGACAGTGTCTAGCGATATCGTCGGCTGCGCGTTTTGCACCACCACCGTATCTTGCAACGGTGACAGCGCTTCTCTTGGCTGCTGCTGCTGCTGCTGCAAGTGAGGTGACGAGTACACGATCATCGTGACGGCAAGAGCGAGAGCCATCGCGCAGCCCGCCGCCGTTCGCACCAGAGAAGCACGCCGCGATCGCTCTCGTAGCTGCACGGTGTCACTCCGTAGCTCAACACCGTGGAACGTACCATAGCGCTCGACTGGCGACTGCTGGTGCAGCGTGGCCGCGGGCTTCATCCTTCTGAGAGTGACCTGCTGCTGATCGTTGCTGCTGCCGAGCTCGAACGAATCGGAGAATGGAGGTGGCGGAAGTGGCTGGCTGACTGGCTGTTTGTTTCTGGTGCTTTAGCTGGTAACCACCGCCACCAGTTGCCTCTGCCATTTTGAATCTTCTGCGTCACTCGAGTAGACGCACGCGAGTGGCTGGATGCGCATGCACCAGCGCCGGTTCCGTGTCAGTTTCACGTTTCGCTAAATGTACGGAACTGACGTCAGACCACACACCAGAATAATGCTATCCCTGAATAATAGGTATGGTAATCTTTTTTATGCTATGAGGGCGACACACATACGTACAAAAGATGTGTGAGGGGGTTTGCTTCTTTGAAGCTAACTCATGTTGAAGTTTGCTACAGTTGAAAAAGCGGTTGATCGCCAAAAGCAAAATCTTCGTCGGCGAAGACCTCACTTGGCCGCCCTTCTCGCTCACGACGAAGGCTTGTCCGCCGATCTTTATGGTTCTGTCGATACGGCAGCACAACTCAGAATACACGTCATTCATCAACGCCACCTTCGCACGCTCGTACGGGTTCGTGTACTCGAGCCACATGTTCTGGATTATCTGTCGGCCAGGGAACGCGTTGTGCATCATGTCCTGCGCCATGTTGAGCAGCTCCGAGACATTGTACAGGTTACTTGCAGCTCGCTCTTTCTTCACAATACGGCAAAAGTGATATATAAGAAGCAGATATCTGGTCTTTCTTGTAGCGATGACACTCTTGATCGAAGGCTGGGGTTCTTTCGCCTGCATCACCGTCTCATGAAAGAGAGCCATAAGCTTTTGGATACCCCCAACCGCTTCGTCAGTATGCACGGGAACTCGAGAGCTGCTACCGCACTAATGGATTCAAAGTACTCTGTCGATGTTGTCGTGAACGTCATGCGGCTCGTCTTACACTTGTAGTGAGCGAATAAAAGCACGGTTGTGTACGCAATGTCGTGAACTGTTCTTGATTGGTAACCTCGCACAAATGTGACGCTCTACTTTCATATGCGCCTCTTAGACATGAGGTGCTCAACCTCGTGCAGGACGAGAATAGTTTACGACGCGGCGGCTGCAACCGCCTGCAGCTTCCTTCCCCACAGGTACATAACATGAGCCTCTGCGGGTGAGTCTGCGTGTGGGTCCATTTGAGTACGCTTGCGTGTTTATTGACTTGCTATTTGTGCACGCACACGCGCGCCGCAAGTAGGGTTTCCCGCTATAATGTTGATGCACACTTCGCGCCAGATTGAGCAACAAACGTAACACCCATTCGTGCTAGCGAGTACGTGCTGCTCGCGGCCGCCGCGTCGTCCCCCTCAGCAGAACAAGCAGCAGCAGCAGGCGTCGCCTTTAGGCACGAGAGGCACCACCACCGCGTTCGCGCTCAAGAGCCTTTGCCAACAAGAAGATTAACGCCGATACAGAGTGAGAACGCCTGAATGTTTCGTGCCCATCAAGGCACCGATATCACCTTTGAAGCCGAATCCCAGTAATCCCATATTACTCTTCAAATCGATATTTCTGGTCGATAAGTACGTTTCCATGATCCCTTACAAGCTCCTACCGTCGCACTATACATGGGAAACGCTGCACCAAGAGATGCTCGCCGCTGACGACAAGCCCGCGAAGAGCTTTCAACCGTCAGTAAGTAGCTTCTGGCGCATTTTGCAGAAGCGCTGCCCCTACGTGACGATTCTTTCGCCGCGCGACAACGTGTGCGACGATTGCGTCATGCTCAAGAACGCGATGAAGACCAATGTGACTACATCGCTGACAGAGCAGTTTGGTAACCACGCGAGTCAAACCAAAGCAATGAGGTACGCAAACGGAACCATCCTTTTTGACACTGGCTTTAAGAATGATTTGGAATACGACTGACATTTGATTCTCTACTTCATGTATTTGTGCACAGAGAGGAGTATCAAAGAGACAGCCAAATTGCAAACTCAAGCCACATTCTCCTCACCATGACTTCTCACAGAATCTTGCGTTGCCGTCGGCAGACGACACTCCGTCGTCTTGGTACTTTTCGTCCCTCATTTCTGTGAGCGTGTTCGGCATTCACGACACCCGATCCAGGGTCCAAACCAACTACGTGTATACAGAACGGGAAGGCGGCAAGGGAAGTAGTGAGGTCATCTCAATGCTGTCCATGTTCCTCGCGCCAATTCGCGGAAACGACATGACGCTAATGATCTACGCCGACAACTGCGCTGAACAAAACAAAAATAACTTCGTGATCAAGTTTGTCGTCATGCTCACGCACGTTGGATGGTTTCGCGAAGTGAACCTGAAATTCTTTGTGAAGGGACACACCAAGAACGCGTGTGACCGTGGCTTCGCGTACATCAGGAAGCGTTACGAGAAGCATGACTGCTGGACGTACCAGCACGTCATCGAGACAGTGAGAGATGCAGCCATCTCATCCAAGTACGAGGCGCTCGAGAACTTCAACGCCTCCTTCTCCAACTACAAGGACGTAATGCTGGAGCTCTACAAGAACGTTGTCGGAGTGCAGAAATATCAGCTGTTCCGTTCGTCACGCGAAGAGCCCGGCGTCATCGAATGTAGGCGTTCTCCAGATGCCCGCCAAATCAGCTCGATCTACGCAATAGCTACGACGGCATACACGTGACTCCTGAGTGATGTTTGCAGCTTTTCGAATATGCTGAAAGCGTACCTCCTTCTCTCAACGCGGAAAAGCTGCTGCACATCCGGCAGAATATTTTCCCCTTTGTACCGTCCGAATACGCCGACGACGAGCTCTATCGTCTTCTCACAAGTGAGGAGGAAAAGTCTGCTCGCGCTATCAAAAAAGTGCGTCTTGTAGCAATGGAGAGCAAGAAGAACAGCAAGCAGAAGGAGCCCAAATCAAAACCAGCATCGAAGAGATCAGCCCAAGCTGCAACAGCGACGAAGAAACCCGTGAGTACCACCAGCAACGGTGCAGCTATGGTGCTCGACGACGGAGATGACTCGGAGAGCAGGTCACGCGAGGTTCCACCGAGTAAAATGCCACGAAGCGCACCACCAAACAGGAGCGATAGCAACGAAGATGAGGAGATCGAACAAACTTTGTTTTGCTTATCAAAAGCATGCTAAGCTTTTTCTTCTACTAATCAAAATCATACATTGTGTTTTGCTATTCGAGATTTTCCCATTTGTTCGAAAACATTCGTAATCCCAAATTTTGGACACTTCGGGCCTGTCGAAAGTATACGTACTTGCGGTGGTTTACTGTCAAAAATGGCAGAAACGACATGATACGAGCTGATTTTGGTAAATTCGATTGCACATTCGGATTCTCTTGACAATTTTAAACCAAAAAGAGCAGAGGATTTTTAAAATTTCGAAAAGTCGGGTCCAGCGCCCTTAGAGACCACTCACTACACTCTCAGTTTCCCAACTTTTTGAGTGAACAAGGTGTCTATCGAAAGCAGGAATACAAAGCTTTCGATTGAGCCATTTAAATCAAGATTCGTACCTAGGTTGATAAGCATGGTTTTGTTTGAAACGGTCTCAAATGGAGTTTGGCTTCGTGGGGAGTTCTATACGCTATTTCTCTGGCAGCAAAGGAGTTTTTGAGTCAGACAAACGCCAGAGTGGCCTTCAAAAAAGAGTGAGATCTCCAAATCCGAGCAGTGTACGGCGATCAGGCGCTTAAGCGACACTGATACCCTTATACAATTCATACTTATGTTCTGCACCAAGGCAAGTCCATGTGTGTGGGACGCAGTAGTGCCATGGATCGCAGAATCATGTGCCCAATTGAGGGCTGTGGTTTCTTTGAACAAGTCGACCGATGGTGCTGTGCAAACATCGCGAATGGAGTACGTGTCCAGCATAGAGTTCATTTCAAGATTGATGAAGCAACACCCTGCAGCTTTCTATGTTTTCAAGAGCTCTTCGAGCGTCGCGATATCTAATAGCGAGCACTTTAATCTCGCAAGGGTAAAAAAAGGCAGCGTGTCTTTTGCGAAGCACAAGCAAAGATTATTTACTGTGACCGTGAAGTAGTCAACCAAGAGAGTACAGAAATCAAGACTCAGTCTTGTGACGATCCCAGTGTGCTGAGGGTATGTAACCGGGTATCCAGAACAAGCAGCTTTCTCACTTCGTTCAGTGGTGCCCCTGGTTGACATCTCCCAAACGCCAGTGGTCCACTGGTTCATGTGATCGTTAGCTGGGTAGCGACGTGCCGTCCTTGCTTACTGGAGATCAGTTTGAAAGATTCCAGCCGCAGAAAAAGCGAATACAAGTGGTTATCTCAGGGAGTTCCAGCCTCTCCAGTACGTGTTCTATCTTTTCTTGCCTGAACACATCACAAAGTTAACTTTAGTACGACAGTTCTACGCAAGAAGAAGGCGCCGAAGATAGAAGAGTCGAAGAGCGACTCTTCGACTTCGTCGACGCATCTGACAGCGCCAGAGTTCACTCCGCTATCCCCGCCACGCATTGAGAGCATCTCACATGAGGCATTAGTCAAGTGGAAGTGTGAGCACCTGGCACACGAGGAGACGGTGAACGTGCCCTGCGCTGGGACTCTGAAGGATGCGTCCAGTGTCACCGTCTCTGTGAAGAGCACGATGAACCAGCAACTGCTCAAGGCATGCTGTCGTCTGAAGTGAAAGGTCCCCGTTGAGAAGATTGACGACCAACGCCTGATGAAGGAGATAAACGCTACCATCAAGAGCGTGCGAATGTGACGAAGCGGATGCGCTTTTGAGGGCACTTTCGATGGCGCGTACCGTGAATCTTATGTAGCAATAGCTAGGACCTCTAGAGTGCAAGCCAAGGGATGGAGCTCTCAGGAAGTCCAAGATTTAGTCAATACCTCACACTGTGTACCCTTTAGTTGTTTTGATTAAGCAATACTCCGATGTAACCTCGAGTGCCACTTGATTTCCAGACTTATCAGAAAATACACCAATCACACAATATACAGTCACTCGCTCGATAATCCTTTTGTTGTCGACCTGGATCCAAAACCTTTTGAGTGATAGGTTATTCTCAACCGGGATGTCACCGCACATTACCTGGGCGTCGCGTCAACTTCGAGACTTACTCGAGCTAATCGGAGACTTGCTCGAGCCGTCTTGAGGACGGTTGGTCAATTAAGGGGTTTAGCTCAAGACCTGGGGTCAACTGCCAGGCGGGCAGAACGCAGATATCAATTAGGAGTTTGAACTCTTCGGAGGGTTGATTGGGAAAGATCTTCTCAACCTCTCCAGTCTGGGGATAATTTGGGACCTTCTCTTTCAGGGATTTCCCAGGCGAGTCGTCTTCACTCTCGGACACTCCAGACGGGACTTCCCTGATATTCATTCTTTCTTTCTTTCTTGGGACGCCGTTTTACTCTTTGACCAAATGATGATCGCTTTCCAGCTTTATCTCACTTATTAGTCGCAAAGTTTATTAGCACTCTTTATATATGGAATGTCCAGCACAATCGGGCTCCACTCGCACACAGGAGCACCAAGATATGTAAACAGACGGGACTTGAGGCTTTGGGATCGCAATCACACACAATGCAAACGAGAGCCACGGCGCTGTCTCGAACACTTGCCAGCGTCTTTGTAAGAGACGGCGTTGGGAGGTCGAGTCTGTGGGCTTGCGGGTTTGATCCATGGACTGAAGAGTTGGAGGTTGAAGCTGCAACTTGCTTATTGAAGGGTAAATTGAAGAGTGTATTGCAAATTACTTGATGTCCTGATCTCAAGACTCTCAACAAACCTTAAGTGTAACGGGGCTCAGTCCAGCCCAGCTATCGCAAAAGCGAAGAGCTGTGTGGATCTGACCCTTGAGGAAGC
>JAASGO010000520.1:0-20980 GCA_023334245.1 Globisporangium cederbergense
AGAGAGAGAGAGAGAGAGAGAGAGAGAGAGAGAGAGAGAGAGGGAGAGAGAAGTGAAACTGGTTCGTTTGTGTAGGAAATGGCTCGTGTGAGGACGTCTCACCAGTGGACGGACTCCCACTGGAGCTTCCACGCAGGCATCGCGTTCGTAAAGGGTGTCGAAAGCGCCTCAATGTGCGCCAGCATCACCTTCTCCACCACTAGCAACACAGAGGACAGAGTTCAGAACCAATTTCCACATTGCCACCATTCTCATTTCAGAACGGTTGGTTAGCACTCGTACCTGGGAGATCGCCTTGCACGAGACCCCGCAACAGTAGCACGCGCCACCAGCCGCCGTCCGCCTCTGCGTCCCCAACTGGCTCCTGCGGCTCCTTCTCGGTGTCACGAGAGGCAGCATTCGCTCGCTTGAGGTTCCCCATGGCAGTGAGTGTGGTGACAGTGAGTGAGGTTGCTCTTCTTGAGAAGGCGCCGTGAGCCTCAACGGTTCAGGTTCACCTCTGAAACCGACGAGCAGCTCAGGAATGTGCGCCGCTCAGAGGATGGCAATTGGTGTTCTATGCGATGGAGGCCTGGAGCTCTGCCTCTAGCTCGCCCAGGCAGTCATCGCTCTCGTCGCTGTCGATTGTGGACACGATGGAGACAGTCGATGCCTTCTTGGCTGCTTGGGGCTTTGCAATTGTTCTTGATGTAGGTGCCAGTGTTAGTGGAGCCGCAACCAAGTCGCTTGGTTGTACAGACGATGATACTGCTGTCTCAGCCTCCGGTTCCCGTTTCTGCCTCTTGCTGCTGCTGGTACTCTTCATCTTGCTCACTACAGGCTTCCTCGGCACGACAGCTTTCGCTTTTCCTTTGGCTTTCCCAGTGGGCGGTTTACCCAGCGCACTGCTAGCAGCAGGCACCTTGTGTACTGCCAATGGTACTGATGTGTCGCTTTCTTTCTCTTCAGCTGCTTTGGCTTCCTGAGCTGCAGATGAGCGGGATGTGCGAATCGACCTCGGTGCGGTTTTGACAGCAGAGGTTGACTCTTCATCAGTCGCTACCGCTGCTGCTGAACGCTTCCTTGCCGACTGGTTTGTAGTTGCTGGAACCTTCTCTCGCTCCTCTTTATCAGCTGGGACTTGTTTGCTGTTGGCTCTTCTCGATCCTCTCCTTGGTTGAGTAGTGGACTCGACATTTCCAGTCTCAGCAGCTACAGACTTCAGTTCTTTAGCACCCACTGAACGCTCTAACTCCGCCTGAAGTTCTGCTAATCCCCCGTCGTCGTCATCCGTCTCGGTGGTAGCAGTAGAAACTGCGTCCGACACTTTTCTCATCCGTTTCTGTGTGAAACTGTGAGGCTTCTTTGCAGCAGCAGGCTCAGGCTTCTCGCTGGGAGGTCTCGCTCGCGACGCTCTTGGCGGCTTCACGGTCGCCATTAAAGGCTCATATTCTTCTTGAAGCTCAGTTGCAACAGCATCGATAGATTCTGCCTCGCGCCTGCGCTTAAGGCTCGTTCGCATCGCCCTCGCCGGTTTGGCCGCAACTGGTGACGGTGTAGCCTCACTCACTTCTTCACCACCAGCCGTGTGTTCCAGCTCTGCCTGCAGCTCCGCCAGCGCTCCATTGTCACTCTCGGTGGCGATCGACGCCGCTCGCATGCGTCTTGTGACGCTGCTGCGTGGGGTGATGCCAGTGGGAGCACCAGTACTCTTTGTCTTCGTGCTGCCTCGCGTCGTCCTTGCTGGAGTAACAACAGCAGTCGTATGTTCTTCTTGCATCGAGAACTCGAGCTCCGCCTGCAGTTCTGCGAGCCCATCGTCGCTCTCCGTAGCGATTGAAACCACGTCCACCACGTTGTTCATGCTGCTCCATCGCGACTGCTGCATCGCAGTATCTCGTACAGTGGGTTTTACTTTCTTCACTGATACCACTGTCTCAGCTGGCACAGCCTGCTTCTTCTTGGTCGCTGCTGTCACTTTGGTAGCCCTCGTGGCCTTTGGTTTGGACCCAACAGCCTCAGGCGTCCCAATTGACATTGCCAACTCAGTCTGTAGCTCTGCGAGACCGCCGTCACTCTCCGTGGCGATGGAGATCGTGTCCTGCAGCCTCTTCCGCTTCGCAGACGCTGCTCTTGTCCGACGAAGCTCAGTCGATTGTTTCCTAGTAGTTGGCTGCTTCTTGGCTTTCGCCTTGGCCTTAGGTTTCACTGTCCCAACCTCAGCCTCCAGCTCTGCCTCAAGCTCAGCGAGTCCGTCGTCGCTCTCGACGAACTCCGAGTCGCTGTTGTCGCTGAACGAGTCTGAGTCACTCGCAGTCTGTCTGTTGAGTGCTGCTGGTGGTCGACCAGTGACACCACCACTCTTCGCTTCCTGTATGAGCACTGACCCCGTCAGCTCAGCCTCGAGTTCGGCGAGTCCATCGCTCGCTGCCTCCGAACCAACTGTGAACACTGAGCCAGTGCTCGCGAACGAACGGCGGCGATTGCGTGAAGGCAATGATGGTGGCGCCTGTCTGTCAAGTGAGACCTTGGAACGTGAAGCTCGTAATGGCACCTTCGCATTCGCTGGTGACAGGAGCTCTGGTGGCGGTGGGACGCTGTACACGTCGCGACCCAACTCTGCTTCGAGCAGCGCGAGGCCGTCGCTCTCACTGGACGCGACGGACGACGAGCCCACACGGAAGCCCAAAGGCTTTCGCTTTGCTTTTTGTGAAGCTTTGGCTCCTGGCTGAGGCTGTGAGACTGCTGGCTTTGCCGTACGATTTCTGCTGCTGTTGTTGACGCCTGGAGCTTCTTCAGGTGCCTGGAACTCCATGAGCACGGGATCTTCTTCAAACTCAAAGTCAAAATCGTCATTGTCATCGCTAGCCGCCACTTCCGACTCGACGCACTCCGAGTGTTTCGACTCCACTGACAATGCCGGAATCTCTTGTTCCTGCTCCCGAGCCTGTTGTTGGAATTGCAGCAGACGACTGGCGGCTGAGTCCGCTTTGAGCTTCAGGTACGAGTGCAGACGCGTGAGCAACTCCGTGCGGCTCTTCTCGTGGGTCCGACTCAGCTCAGCCACGGGCGTGTGCTTAACCCCGATTTTACCCGCGCGTGGCTTACTCAGTGAGGCTGTTGCTGAGGCCATCGCTCCGCCATCGGAGCTCTTCTCGTTGATCAGAGCCACCGAATCGCTGTACTGTTGGCTCAGTGCGTCCAGTTGCTCAACCTGCTCCTGCTTCAGCTGTTCACACAGTGCACCAGAGCCATCATCAGTCTCCCCATCAACATACCAGTACAGCCATCGTCTTAATATCCAGCCACACAACCATACCAGCGTCTCAAAATCACTGGATGCGAGCCCACAGACACTAAGCCGACGTCGTTCAGCCACCTTCTCCTTCTCTGCGGCCAGGCGGTCGGACTTGACGCGGAATTGATAACCAAAACCCTTGAGGCACTTGAGGAATGCGTTCTCCTTCTGGTCGAGGGCTCTGAGCATCGTGAGCACCTCTTTCGAGGCCTGTGGGAAGAGCATGGAGCCCAGCCCCGTGGTTGCCGCGCTCTCAATGGCCAAGAGCGCCGTCCAGGATCGCGGGTCCACGTCGATCTTGTGCTTTGGTACGCCCAGTTGCACGGAATAGGCGCTGAAGAGCGCGAACACGAAGCCGAAGAGCGCGGCCACGGCGGATTGGCTCTCGAACGGGCTCAGTTTTTCCACGCAGCACACGAGCACATCTGTAGAGTTACAGGAGAAATGGTTAGCCTATAGGACATAGTCATACAGAGAGCCTCAACACTTACCTAGAGCCATTTGCAGGATCGTCATGTGCGTGGTGGAGGGCGAGCTCTCCCAGAACTCCACGTGGAAGGCTGCGCTCATCCTACGCAGCTTCCAGAGCTGCTTGAAGGCCGCGAACGAGATGTTGTCCTATTCGGAAAGATAGCAATGTAGCAGGCAAGGCTCAGTACACGATCTCCTGTCGCAACGGACATTAGCACTATCCACACTCACATTCGCGACGAACTCGGCGTTGAGCTCACCCAGTTCGATCCGCATGCAGTTGGCGAAGTGGAAGAGCGATTCGTCCCACTCGACGCCCGGGATGTCGCGGCCGCGGCGCTTCTTCGCGGGCGACTTCCTGGTCGGCACGGGTGCTGGTGGCGCCTTGGCGAGCGGCGACTTGCGCGGAGGAAGCGGCGGCGGTAGCACCGCACTCAGGCCTTCGCCTGCGAGGATGGCGTCAACAGCCTCAAGCGTCAGTTTCGGTTTCCTCAGCATGCGCGGTGTCCTTACACGCGGTTGTTGTGGCTGCGACTGGAGCTGGATGCTGTGCGCGCTGTCACGATCAATAGCCGTTTTGGCGACGGCAGCAGCAGAAGAGGACACTTCCGATGCACGACTCGCTCCGGCATCATCGTCTTCACCAGAATCAGCAACAGCAGCAGTTGCAGCAGTGATAGCGCCTACGATGCTGTTGCCTGGTATCGAAGAAGCAGAAGTGTCGGCAGCATCCGTGGGCGGCGGAGATGGAAGCGATGGCGCTTTTCGTGCTGCTCCGCGAGCCATCAGCTTGGAAAATGTACCGAAGAGATGCATGCTTGCTTCAAAAGTGAGTAGTTTTACTGTGAAGGTGCTGTACTGGTACAGTGGTGGCAAGAGAAATAAGACCACCACACTTTCAGTGTTCTGGACGTAAAACTGTGAACAAGTTGAATTTTGGACACAGTGACGTTTGACACCAGGCCACAGTTTGGTCCTATTTTCGGCTCGTTGCCCTTTTTCAATGTGATGCGTCCTATTCTACAACTGCGCGTAATTACGCGTTTGCTGAAATTGCTTCAAATAAAGGTTGTCGATTATGACATGAGCTTTAGGATGATAGTACTACTACTGCTACATTCAGGCTCCTTCCATAAAACCGCAAGCATTCTGCAGTGCGGAATGGTGATAATTTGTATCGCATTCACAGAGTAATGGTCACTTTGCACCCATTGTACCTAAAGTCCTGCGAGAATGATAAGTCACCAGTGGACCAGTGAGGAGTCCCTACTGAGTCCTCACTCTTCATTCTATCCAGGGGTGCACAAGTAAGTACACGGCACTCGACTCTTCTGGTCATGAGTGCGATGGAGCACCTACCGCTGCGCCAGAGATCCCCTCAGCAATACCAAGAGAAACTACAACGCCGCCGCAGACTCAAGCGAGCTGCAAAGATCGCTACTGTCTGCGGATTGGCAGTTCTCCTCTTCATCGCTATCGCTGCCTTGTTCACACGTTCGCCCAGGACACCACCGTACGTCGCTGAGCTAGAGCAAGTCGTCCGCAACTACCAAGATCAAAACTTCTCCACTGTCGTCAGAGTGAGCGTCAACGGCGAGTCCAAGTTCACAAGCGCCATCGGACTCGCCAGTGAAGAGCTCAACGTCCCACTTGAAGACAGCAGCGTGTTCCCAATAGGGAGCAACTCTAAGCTCTTTGTGTCCGTCGCGCTGTACCAGCTGCAGGAGCGCGGACTCGTGAACCTCTCGCTCGCCGTCAGCGACTATCTTGACGAGAGCGACTTTGTCAAATTCGGGATCGCCAACCAGACGCGCTGGTGTCCTCGCCTCCTGAATGCCTCACCAGACTCGCCCTGTGAGGTCGCGACGTTCGTGAACCTGCTCAACATGGGCTCAGGCATCGGAGATAGCCTCAACTGCGACAACGTAAAGCCCCAGTTTTGTTACCAGACAGCAAACAGCCTCGCGGTCTACAAAGGCTCCATCGGAGCCCACGTTGGCGCGTTCATCAACGATCCGCTCGTATTCAAGCCTGGCTCTAACTACTCGTATTCCAACCCGAACTTCGTGTTGCTGTCGTACATGGTGGAAAAGCTCAGCGGTCAAGCACTCGAAGTGTACATGAAGGAGCAGATCTTTGACAAGATTGGGCTAGTGGACACGCTCTATGACCCGTACTCCGGACTGCTTGGCGTCAATCAAGGATACGTGGAGCAGTACGTCGACTACTACGTTCAAAACACGCAAGGTGAGGACAACACGCCAGTTGAGTACCTCGCAACCGGCACGTGCAGTCCGTATATCAATAGTGGCGCCATAAGTGGCTCCGGCGGCTTCCGGTCGACAACGGCCAACATGCACAAGTGGTACAGCGACCTCTTTCACAACCGCGGACGCAGCTCCAAGGTGCTGAGCGCGGAGTCGATCAGCGATATCGTGCATCGCCGCAACCCGATCTTCCCGAGTTACGCACAGGGAGTCGGAGTGACGTACGCAAATGGAAGCGTCAAGAGCGACTGGCCTGAGCTGGTGACCTACTGCGGCGGGATGAAGTGCGCGATCACATGCATGCGCATGCAGATCTTCGCTGCGGAACATTCGGTGATCAGCAGCTCGTTCACCAACCACATCCAGCTATTCTTCGCGAGTCGCGCGGACTTTACAGCCTGGCGTCCGACTGAGTTCATGTCCATGCTTCACGCAGGGTTCGTGAGCGAGGGAATGGGTGTCATGGAGCTCCTCAACGACCTCATGCGCGGCTTCCTCAAGTCCTTCTGAGTTCATGTGACTCTTGCTCCTGATACGTGAAGCGGTAGAGGGGTCTCAATTACTTTGCTTTGCTTCATCTCAGTGCCGTTTCAATAAGATCAGGGCCGTCTTGTTAAGATAAATAACCAAATAACAGTTCAGTTGACGTCCACTATAAATGGGTCCACCCGAAGTGGACCCAATGGATAGAGACACTCGGCATATTATTCAAGAATACAAAAAAGCTAAATTACTGGTGAGAACAACAGAAACCTGTCCATCCAAAGGCGACACGCTATGCTGTTCGCTAGTTGAAGCAGAAAACAAGAGCACCTCCAGTGAACAGGACTGCGCTCCACATTTACGCACGCGAGTCCTCTTCTTCGGCAAAGTCCTCCTCGTCGAAGAAGACGAACTGGCCGTACTCGGACGCCTGCCGCGCGAGCGAGGGGTGTCGGCGGTTGTTTTGCAGCAGCTCTACGATCGCCTCACCCGTCGGCAGCTGCCAGGCCACGAGCGCAAGTACGATAGCTGCCAGCAGTGAGTAGACCGTGAACGCCCACGGCAGCGCCGATTCGCATGACTGGAACGCGTTCTCCTTGCTGGCGAAGCAGTTGAGTGAGTGCGACTGCGGGAGCACGGTGAGCAGCAGGAACGCAATGAACGGACCGAGCGCTTGACCTAGGTATACGGCCGCAGAGAATAACCCGATGACAAGGTCGAACGCCTGCGGCCCGGCGGTCGCGACGCTCATGAGCGTGAGTGGCAGGCCGGGGGCAATCGCCAGCGCGGCGCCGCAGCCGATGAACACAAGCGAGAGCCATTGCACGGACCAGAGGCGGCTGTAATCCTTGAAGAACGCGTCCATGAAGGGCGGCGGTCCCAGGAAGAAGAACCCGACGCAGAGCTGGAAGAGTCCAAAGAGGATCACCTGCTTGCAGCCGCAGTTGCGGCTGAGCCAGACGTACACGACGCCGCCCAGGAAGTACACGAACGCGCTGAGCGCAAAGCCGAGACCAACGGCAAAGTGCTGCGCGCCCAGCACGGCCTGTAGGTGGGATCCCAGGTACGGGTCGATGAACCCAAACGAGGCCATGGCAAAGGTAGTCGAGAGCAGGCAGATGACGCACGTGGGCGTGAGCACGTGACGGAAGCCGATGGCGTCGCTCTTGGCCGGCAAGTAGAATGACGCGTTGCGCATTGGCCCACGCGCGTAGAGGCCGTCGGGGAGGCTGTACTCGATGAAGAGGAAGGGTACGAGCATGACAAGTAGGATCTGCGCCACGCCCGAGGTCAGGAACGGCAGCTGGTAGCCCTGCAGCTGGAAGAGTAGGCTGCCGATGGGCGGTGCGGTCACGAACGCCGCCGCGACCACGAACTCCTGGATGGCCAGGATTTGCCCGATGGACGCCGAGAACTCCTCCGTGATCATGGAGAACGCGCCCACGACGGCCGCACCTGAGCCAATGCCCTGCAGCATGCGCAGTATGAACAGCGTCGGGATGGTGCTCGTGTACGCGAAGGCGATAGTCGTAGACCCACTGAGCACGAGACCGACGCAAATGACGGTTTGTCGCCCTACGGCGGGACTCACAGACGCCGCGAGCGGACTGCTGAGCATGATGCAGAGCGGGTAGACGGCGAAGAAGAGCGAGAGCTGCGCGGCCGTCATGCCGAAATTCTGCTGCGCGTAGGCCGGGAAGAAGCCCACGGGGAGCGTCGTGAGCTGGTTCGTGAGGAAGAGGATGGACGACGTGGTGAGCCAGAGCACGAACGCGCGCACCTTGGCATGCTGCAGCAGGTTGCCCGGCGCCGAGAGCTGCATCATGGTGTCGAAGGTCATGGCGTCGCTCGCGCTGCGGATGCTCGTGCCGCTCGTGTCGATGTCCACGTCGTCATTGCCGCCGCTGCTGAAGCCACTGTTGTCGAGGGCGCGCGGCAACGGCGACACTTTACTCTTGCTCAGCAGCGGCGCACGCTCGGCCTTGGTGGAGGGCACTGCAGCCAGGAGACTCGTGCTCGCGCTCATGCTCATGCTGTTGCTCTCGCGCTGAGCGCTGGCCTTTCTCGTGTGGATGAAAACAGAAACAAAAGTGCAAGCTTGGAAATATTGCTGATATTTTCCAATCTTAAAATAAATAAAACCCAAATCTCGAAAATAGCCTGACATTTTCCAATCTTGAGAGCCTCAACATTAAATACAGGACTGCTTAGCTTGGCGTTTGTATGAGTTACGGTTCTATATTTTTACCATTAGAAATGTAACCGGTTGATGCCAGCAACATAGGATTTATTCACTTGGAGGCTGTATGCAAGCAATCCTATCAAAAAAGGCAAAATCAGGCTCGAGCCTGTTTACCGGATGCGCAACAAATTGCATATCCTTCACGAAACGATATGCATCAGATTAGACAATATCAGCGGTATTTTTCTAGATTTGAAATTGCGGAACACGGGAGATCACTCAGCTACACTCGTCAATCCGCACCGCACCGCATGAGCCCCTTGCTTCGCCGCCTGCTGCCGCCGCTTGCCTCTCCGTTAGTCTTCCCTTCCCGCCTCACACTCCACTTGCTCAACACACGCGGCATGAAGGTGTACACGAAGACGGGCGACAAGGGCACGTCACAGCTCTTCTCGGGCGAGCGCCGCCCCAAGGACGACGCTGTGTTCAAGGCGCTGGGTGACACGGACGAACTCAACGCGCATATTGGCGTGGCCGTCGAGTACTCGCGCGCAGCGCAGAACGCGTTTTTGCCCGACAAGCTCGAGCAAATCCAGTCGCGGCTCTTCGACGTGGGCGCATGCATCGCCACGCCGCTCACCACGGCCTCGCAGAGCAAGAAGAACCGCGCGGGCGCCTTCGACGAGGCCAACGTGAGCGCCTTGGAGCAGTGGATCGACGAGATGGATGCGTCGTTGCCGCCGCTCACCAACTTCATCCTGCCGTCGGGTGGCGGGTTCGCGTCCACGCACCTGCACGTGGCTCGCGCTGTGTGTCGCCGCGCCGAGCGCCGCGTCGTACCGCTCGCGAGCGCAGGCGACGTAGACGCGTCCGTGATGCGCTACCTGAACCGCCTGAGCGACTTCCTCTTCGTGGCTGCGCGCTTCTCGGCGCTCAAGGAAGGCAAGGAGGAGACCAAGTGGCAGAATCAGAATGTCAAGCCCGTCAAGAAGGCGAGTGAGGAGGACGCTAGCAGCTAATGTACGAGCAGCAACAATCAGGTCAGAATTCACACAATCACTGCTACTATCACTCTATTATGTATGTCTGGCCACTACCCTTGTGCTTCATAGATATTTATCCTTCCATCCCACCATGAGCTTCTGGGCCATCCACCCTGCTACTTCTTGGCCTTGATGTTGACCCAGAGCGCGAAGAAGCCCACGAGCCGGAACGCGAGTCTGAGCACGCGTAGCACAAGCCCCTCGACGAAGGCGGACGAGCCATTCATGCTGCAGACCTTGAGCACCTCTTCGCCCGAGCGCGTGACGCAGGACGAACGTGTGGCATTGCATTTGATGCTCTCAATTTCACGCCAGAAGACCTCCATGAGACCCTCAAAGTCGAACTTGATGGGCGAGAGGTACTGGATCCAAACAAAGTACTTTGGCGCGTCACTGGCGTTGAGGAAGCGCCCGCCGAAGAGCGTGAAGGGCAGCAGGATGACGATCCCATGATGGGTGCGATGTCCACACGTCGGCACAGACACGAGACCAGGTACCCGAGCTCCACGGCCGCGAAGTTCACGAGCACCTGGAGGGCCATGTACGTGGCGAAGCCCTGGGCGATGTTGATGATGAAGTGCATGGGCGCAAAGAGCATGAAAAGCAGAAAGATCTGCAGCGGCAGCTCGCTGAGGTTCTTGGAGAGGTACCAGACGACCAAGTGGTGCATGCCGCCCTTGTACTCGCACAGCACCATGGGCAGCTCCATGGGGATCTCGACGAAGAATGGCGCCGCAGACGCAAAGGTCTGGTTCACGACGATCACGAAGAACGCGCCTGCGAAGTTCTGGATGTCTGTCTGGCTTAGTTCGAGCTGCAGGTGGATGAGCCCCACGACGACGGTGATGAAGAGGTTCTGTGCTACTTTGGCCTGGAACGTGATGCGGTCGCGCACGAGGTTGCGGTTCGAGATGACAGCCGTCTGGCTCAGTGTCCCGAGGCGGCCGTTCTGGTAGTTGTTACTATCCTCAACACGGGTCGTGAAGCCCAGCTTGAATTGGCTGCCAGAGGCTGATGAGCCACTGAATTCGACGTCCTTGGCCCACTCATCCTTCAAGAACTGCACGCGCTGGACGCCGGCGTCGTCCTTGTTACAGTCGAGCACGACCAGCTGCCGCATGCAGTAGTCGCTCGAGTTCACGAGCGCGGGGCACTGGAAGCCCAGCTGCGCAAAATAGTCGACCGTGCGCTCGGCCTTACCGTGACACACGGCTGAACCTTCGGATAGCAGATAGAGCGTGTCGAAGCGCGTATAGAGCCCGGAGGACGGCTGATAGATCGTCGCGACCGCCGTGCGTCCTCCGCGCGCCAGTTGCTGCAGCTGGAGCATGACCGTCTCGGCCATGAACGAGTCGAGCCCCGACGTGGGCTCATCCACGAAAAGCAGCGACGGGTTCGTAAGGATCTCGGTCGCGAACAACAGGCGCTTGCGCTTGCCACCTGAGATGCCGTTGCACTGGAACATGGTGTCGCCGATGAGCGTGTCGCGGCACTTGTTGAGCCTGAGCTCCTCAAGTACCGTGTCCATGCGTGCGTGTACTGCTCAACACTGGACGCGCGTCCCATGCGCAGTCGCACCTGGTACACCAAGTGCTCGCGCACCGTGATCGTACGGAAGATGAGGTTGCCCTACATGACGTAGGACGTGAAGCGCTTAAGACCCTTGGCCCACTTGGCGCCGTTGACTGCGATAGCGCCCTTAACTGCCGTGTTCTGGCCCGAGATGACGTCCAGCAGCGAGCTTTGCTGGAGCCCAACGGCCTCATGGTCACGAGGAGCTCGCCCAGGTGCGCAGATCCGCTCACGCTGTTCAGGATGAGCTTGCCTTCTTCCTGCTTGGTCTGCGAGCTCTTGACGCGCGCGCGCAGTGTGACGTCGCGGTGCTCAAGCGTGAGTCGTGGGCTCTCGTCCATTGTCAAGGACGTCTCCATTTGGACAAAGTGCGTCACTTTCTCCAGCGTCGCTGTCATGGCTGCCATCATTACGGGGCTGTTGGTACCTTGTGCTGTGGGCTGCGGGGCGAGTTGACGAGTGGCAGGCGAGAACCGTGTCGCGTGGCTAATGAACACAGAACGAGAGAGCACGTGAGAGGGGCATGCTCGCAATGGATCTGACGAGCAGTTTGAGTTGCTGTCGGTCGTCGTTCTTTGGCTGGCTGGGCGGATCCCTCCGATTATGAGCTGGACACAGTGCCGACGTGTCAATACAAGGCATTCGTGCAAAAAGCGAACAATTCTTGTGAACTGTGTCACCTGAGGACGTTGCTCAATCTCGAGGCAACCTGCTCCGTCTGATATAAAAGCAGACATGATCAAGAATGCACCGACATATGGCTTTATCTGCTTGCAAGCAGGTGTGTTCGCTCTGTGGGATTTCAATGGAAAGTGCTCGCTCTGGAATATCTTGCATTCAGTATGCAGCGTTGGCAACTGTTGTGCACATTCTCCTCTCTGTCAAGTTTAGCACTGTGTGTCGGACTTCGGTGTCCTTCGGATCTTGTGCATCATGCTGTGGCTGCCTTTTGTCAACTCCTATGATGAATCGGACTTGTGAAGCGGACTTTGAATGACACGAAGGAGACGCCGGGAAGACTCAACTACCTTCCCACACGAGGTCGCTGCTGAGAGCACATAGCATAAGCAGTTACCGGTAGTGAAGCCGTGCAAAGTGCAAAGCGCAAAGCTTGGAAGCGCCAGCCGGGCGTATCAATCTTTTTCTCAAGTAGCGGCGTCAACAACAATATCTGTCCTTGTGACTTGAAAATGGCGACTTCTGAAAACCTGATACCCTGCATATGTAGCCATTTTGAAAACGGCTACATTTTATCGTTGTGATCCGGGCGTCGTCACATGGCATCATCATCACACCCAGCCATCTATTTTCCCCAAAACCCCATTTATATCTGACTTGACAAGCTTGTGGAAGTCTTATCCTCGCTCACTCCACTTGTTGCCTCTGAAAATACTGTGTGAGGAGTGCTCCTAATCTCAGCGGCATTGGGCTTCTCCTGCGTTCCATCCGCATTTGGCTCTGACTGAGCGTCTGAGAAGAGGATACGAGGTGTATTTTGGACACCACCTCTCTGTTTCTCGTAAGTGGCGTTGTGATGGCATCTCCACTGCTCTCCTGAGCCATTTGGACTCTCTTCTTCGCTCATTTGCACATTTGTTCGCCTCAGCACACTTCCAGCGCCGCCATCAACTCAATTGGCCTCAGCCATGACCGCCGCTGTCTCCGATACCGCGGAACCTGCCGCCGTGACCGTCATCGACGTCGGTCACAAGACGCGTGCAAACAGCAGCGCTGGCGCGCTCAGTGCGTCGCAGATCCCCAAGCTCTCGATCACGTGGGAGAACGTGAATTTCAATGTGCGCATCAAGAACCCGGCGACCAAGAAGTTCGAGGAGAAGAAGATCCTACAGGGCGTCTCGGGAGAGGCCGCCTCGGGGGAGCTCCTCGTGCTCATGGGACCCTCGGGCGCCGGCAAGAGCACGCTTCTCGACTGCATCTCGGCGCGCAACCGCGAGTGCACGGGCAACATCCTCGTGAACGGCAAGAAGTGGTCCAAGAGTATCGCGCGCCACTCGTGCTATGTGATGCAGGACGACCTGTTCTACGCTAACCTAACGGTCGTGGAGCACCTGACGTTCCAGGCAGAGCTGCGCATGGGCAAGGTTTCGACCAAGGAGGAGCGCGCGGAGCGCGTCGCCAGCATTATTAGCGAGCTAGGACTCACGAAAGTGACCAACACGCCCATCGGTGACGCGCTCGTCAAGGGGCTCTCGGGCGGCCAGCGCAAGCGTCTGTCCTTCGCGACGGAGCTGCTCACGAACCCGTCGCTGCTCTTTGTCGACGAGCCCACGTCGGGGCTCGACTCGTTCATGGCTGAGACCGTCGTGATCCTCATGCGCGATCTCGCGCGCATGGGGCGCACGGTCATCGCGACGATCCACCAACCGTCCTCCGAGCTCTTCGACATCTTCGACAAGCTCTACCTGCTCGTCGACGGTTGCACGGTGTACAACGGTAAGGCGTCCGAGAGCATCGCGTACTTCGCCAAGCAGGGCCACCAATGCCCGTCGTTCATGAACCCGACCGACTATTTCATGAAGCAGCTCGTGGTCATGGACGACCAACCGGACTCGAAGGACCGCGTGCAGAAACTTGTGGTCGCCTGGGGCGAGCACATGATCAAGAATGACCTGGAGAAGAGTGGCCAGAGCACTGCGGACCTCAACCTGGAGGACAAGGAGAGCAATGTCGAGACCGCCCCTGGCGTGGTCATTCAGACGCTCGTACTCTGCAAGCGCAACTGGTTGCGCCTCGTGCGCGACGCCATCGGCTTCAAGGCGCGCATCGGCTCAACGCTCTTCATCACGATCATGATCGGGCTCATCTTCCTACAGCTGCACAAGGATCAGAAGGGTGTGCAGGACTTCACAGGCGCCATCTTCTTCATCTCGGTCAACCAACTTTTCAGCGCTGCGAACCCCGAGTTCATCAGCGTACCGCTCGAGATCCCACTCGTGCTGCGCGAGCACAACGGCGGGCTCTACAACGTACTTGTGTGGTACTTTGCCAAGAACCTGAGCGAGCTGCCGTTCCAGCTCTTCTTCCCGATCATCTTCTTGGTGCCGTGCTACTTCATGGTGGGCTTCGGCAACGACGCCGAGATCTTCTTCACGTTCTTTCTCGTCATCTGCCTGCTCTCGAGCTGCGCCACGGGCCTCGGTTACATGGTCTCGTGCCTAGCCAAGCGCGTGGACGTGGCGCCGATCCTCGGTATCCTCTTCATCCTGCCCTTCCTGCTCTTCGGCGGCCTCTTCCTTAACAGCGACAGCACGCCCGACTACTTCATCTGGCTCCAACAGATCTCGCCCATCAAATACGCCTTCCACGCGCTCATGCGCGCCTTCTGGACCAAGGTGGACACGATCGCCTGCGATGCCACAATCGAGAAGTGCGTCGCGAACTCGGGCGTCGACGTCCTCGCGAGCACGAGTGTCAAGCTGCACCACCTGTGGTCCGACTGCGTCATCCTCGTGGCGCTCAACGTCGCCTTCCGCCTCATCGGTGCCTTTTTTCTGTGGCGCCGCACGGACAAGCGCGCCGCGGATAAGTAGGGCGTTTTGTCTACATGATAGGGACGTCTTTTCCAGGGCGTCCACATGAAAAGGACGTCTTGACAGATCATACGCCTAGTTTAACACGGTGAATGCACTCCACACTAAACGACAAGGTTGTGTGTGTTGACTTTCTGTGACTCGGACCAGCGCAAAGCAACGCGAAGCCCAACATGCAAAGAAACGGAAGAGGCGTCTCCGTGCTGCCGAGGTACTCGTGACATCAGCGCTGGAGGATAGATTTGAGGTGAAAGATGCTGCGCCGTTGCTGCGGGTTCATGATGACACGCTCGGTAGACGAGCTGGGATGGTGAGACAACAGCAACACGAAGAGGAGCAGTGCCAGCAGGGGCAATAGCGCGTCCTTACTGTGCGCCTGCAGCAGTAAGAAGAGCAAGCCAAACAGGAGTGGTAGCGCGCTGTCATCTTACGAACCCAGCAGCAAGGTGAACAGGAATGCGAGCTTCACGGTCGTCTGGAACTGCTACTGTATATCGTGCAGCAGCAAACCGCGATTTCCACCTTGCCTTCCGCCAACAGGAGCAACAGAGTGATAACCTCCATGCCCATTCTCAATAGCTACCGAGCTCCAGTACCAACCTCATCACGGTGATCATGATGAGAATATGTCCGGTAGTGCCTCGCCGACCTCTGCTGGCCAGCGACAACTACGAGCTAACAAAGATGAGGATGACAATGTGTCCTTCGGCGGCGCGTTGCCGCCGCGGTCTGCTTCTTCGCCCGGTGGCAACATGGCTCCTTCTGATAGCGACACGGAGGACGAGGAAGAGCGCGCAGCGCGTCCTGAAGTGAGTTGACACTGCTGAGCTTGCTTTTTGGTCACCAGAAGTAGATTGAGGCAGGGCTCAGTCGTATCAACCAGCGCTTCGGTTCCCAGACCGAGGCTTCCCGTGTAACATGCCCAACAACTAATATGCTGCGATTCAGTTTGTGACGGGTGCAGCTCCACATTCGCCACGACGTCAAACTCGTCCCCTCCTCCATATTCATACTCTGCTTCCTCGTATTCCCCGCCCCATTCGGCAAGGTCAGCATCGGCAAAGTTTCGTTGTTCGCCAAGTGCCTCTTGATTCTCTGGCAACTGAGGCGCAATGCGGACGACGGCAGGGACGGGTTCTGCCGTTTTCAGGACATCAGGGGTGGGCTCGTCACGGCCGGGAACGCGCCTCGTCCGAGCAGAGCGGGAAGCGTCCAACGCATTGGCCATGCGCTGTATAGTAAAGTCGGGTCGCATTGCGAGCACGAGGAGGGCTATAACCACCATGTCGAAGGTAGTGGGGCGATGGCTGCGTCGCGACATCTCTCTTGTTCTTGCTGGTGCATGTTTAAATAGGTTTTTATGTCTATATTAGTAAGCGATACGATTCATACATTTTAGAAGTACGCTTTAAACTTTAAACCGGTGCGCTACTGGTTTACCTGTTACATCACAAACGACAGAACTGCTTCAAAAAGCAGCAAAAATACTTCCAAATGTACCACAACGGCAAAACTCTCGAAAAAGAACACACGGACACCACCTTCAAAAAACGAAACAAGCAGCAGCCCAAAATGGGCGCCGACGACGATGCCAGCGAGGACGCGAACGTGCTGCTGCTCAAGGCCATCGCCAAGCAAGAGCAGGTGCTGCACTCCATGCAGACTGCGCACGGCGAGTGTACGTTTGTGGCCTTCTTTCTATCTGTAAAAATGTCTATTAGCTGTACGCTCACGGTTTTCCTGCCGCGCGAATGAGCAGTTCACCCGAGCGTGTCGGACGACCTCGCGCAGCTCGCACTGCTCTACAACATGAACGGCGCGTTCGAGAAGGCGCTGCCACTGCTACACAAGCGCCTCGTGATCCACGAGAAGTTCGGCCCAGGTGCGTGGCGTTACGGCTTTGTATCATGTCATGGATATCCACATCAACAACTTATGGCTCATACGTCTCATAATGGTGTCACTTCCACAGACGAGCTCACGGGCGAGACGCTGCAGGACCTAGGGACTATCTACCGCCTGCACGGCGTGCCGGACGTCGCGCTCGCGCACTTTGAGCGCGCACTGGCGATCCGTGAGCGCTGCTACGGCGTCGACAGCCTCAAGGTCGCCGAGACACTCAACAGCCTTGCGCTCGTGAGTCTCGTGTACGTACCTTCTTGAGTTGCTACTTACTATACGTGATGAGTTCCACACTGATAAAATTATTGGTGTCAGACGCAACGATCTGCCCCAGGCCGAAGCCTTCCAGCTGCGCAGCCTGCAAGTGCTCTTCGAGAGCTCCGAGCCCGAGGACATCGAGAGCGAGGACGTGCCGTGGGAGGTCTACAAGCGCCTCAAGCAGCAGCGCGGGCCGTCCACGTCGACCAACAGCATCACGCTCCTGAAGGGCAACATGCGCAAGCGCGTGATGGAGGTCGTGTACGCTATGTCCCCACCACCGCCCGCAGCAGGACTCAATGATGGACGCTCTGAGCCTCGTGTGTCCAACTCGCGAGGTCAAAATAGCAGCGGACCATCCAGCCCGGTCAAGGATGGCGACTTATCAATGAAGCGGGCTGTGCGGTCGCACTCAGACAGTGGCGCGATGAAACGCTACGTGGCGTCATCTGCTGCAGCGATTGCAGAGGAGAATGCGGAGCGCTACCCCGCGTTTCGTCCCGAGAACGCAGTGGATTTCACTGATGCTCGAGGAGGTGCTGGTGGGCGAGACAAACTGGATCTTGTCGACAGTCTTCACATCCACGTTCAGTCAGCGGCAAGCGCTGATGGTATGCAATCAACAGCAGTAGCAGCATCGTCAACAACGCCACCACAACGAAGACTCACGCCTCCGTCTCCTCCCTTCTATCAACTCCACTTCCGCTCTCCTCCCAGTCCACCAACAGCTCTATTACCTCCACATCAGCGTCAACATCAGATTCCATCAATGCATGCGACGCCGATTCCAGACTTTGGCTCGCTGCAGCATCGTGTCGAGGGGCTCAAGCGTCGGATAGCAGCAGGGTACGTCGACGCGGACGAAGACATCGCGCGGCTCGCAGCGGACGTGGACGCGATCCACGCACCTCAGGAGCTGCGGGAGGTGGGCTTCGCAATGCTCTCACTCGTGCGCGAGATGAACCGTCTGCGTGTCAAGTCAGACTCGGCGCGCAATCTGCCGGTGCTCGAAGGCATGCTCGAAAAGAAGAGCGCGTCGATCTTCCGCGGCTGGGAGAAGCGCTGGTTCAAGGTGGACGCCAAGACCTTCGTGCTCTCGTACCACTTCAGTCGAGACGACTACGCGCGCGGCTTTGCGCCGCGGGGCGGCTTTCCAGTCTCGCGCATCTCCAACATCCTCGTGCACCGCCATGCGCGTGGAAGCAACTACCATTTCGACGTGGTTGTGGATCTGAGCACGCGTCTGAACCCGCACGCATCGCGCACGTACGAGCTGCGGTGCGACGACCAGGAGACACTGCGGTTTTGGGTGGAGACGCTGCACTATTACAAAGCCACGGCGCAGGCTGCCCCCGTGCGGCCATCGACGAGCTAGCTGATCTTCTACTATGTTACTTGTGTATCTGAGTCCAATGTCCCAAGTTCAGTCAATTTCCCGTTATTCATTCTCAGAGCCATGTACTTCTCAATTATGCGCCATCGTTCTCATCGTCGTCGAGTAGCGTGATCGCAGCCTCGGCCTCTCGTCTCTTCGCGCCGTCCTGCTTGTACTTAGCGCCGTATTCCTTGAGCTCTTCGCACATGCCCGCGAGCCAGCTGGCGTGCTTCGTCGCCGCGTGCTGCACTTTCTCGCGGTCTTTCGCCCAGCGGGAAATCTGGCGCTGGAAAGTGTCCACGCGCTCGATGCTCGACCCACGCGCTCGCATCGTTGTCTGCGAAAGATTCGACCTCCTGTTCGTTTGTCCACAAGGTCAGGTGTTAAACTACGAGCCACAAGCATCTCTGGTAGAAAACGGATGACTGCTTACCTCTGGGGAAATGGTCGAGTGGAGCTAAACTGTCTCGATGTCGCTGCGGGCGTGTACAAGTCGGTCGGATGGTATGCGTCTATGCCGCCCATTGCTCTAGTTGCAGGAGTCGAGTACCCTGAGAATGCAGAGGAGGTCATTGGGTAGCGCCACACTGGACCAGCTGACGAGAAATCAGCCATCGGAGGAGGTGTTGTCATCATGTACGACATGGGCCAGTGCCTCTCCACCTCTACTGGACGGAAATCTGATACCTCTTCCCAGCCTCGGTACCGATCCATGGGCGTGACGCGGCTGTACTGCCGTTGGTTGCGTCTGTTAGCTTCTCCAGAGAGGTCCTCGGACAAGTCCCCAACCTCTGACACGAGTTCTTCGTTCAGCTTCTCCAAAGTGTCCAGCAACGAGTCGATATCCGATTGGTTACACTCTCCATCCGAGAAGGCTGCGTCGCTCTCCACCTCGTCATCGTCCGACAAGTACCCGCTGTTGTTGTTCCCACGACATGCTCGAGATGAGGGTCGTTTCGCGCGCAGCTTGTCAACTATATCCATCGTGTGACAAAAAGAGAAATGCGAGCACAGGGAGTGTCAGATTTGCAGCTAGTACATAAAAAGCAAACGCAGTACTCCTCACCTGTTCGCTGCATCTTTGCGATGTTCAGCTCGCGCTTCTTAACCCATGTCTCCCGTTCTCGCAGCTGCTTTACGCTCTGGTTCAACGTCACAGTGTTCTATGCAAAGCAACAGTGGTTGGTCACTTCACTTTGGTCTGTCTGTACAAACGACTAACGAGCCACATCAAAATACAAAAAGCGCACCTGCTCGATCATGTGCTTCATCTCCTGCAGAATTGCGTTGTGCTGCGGGTTTCGTGTCGCAGTCTGATCCCTTCTCCACTCGCCTTTGTCGCGCTTCAGTTGCTCCGCCTGCTTCTTCAGCTCGCGTCTCTGGTTGGCGACCAGCGATTTCGCCTTCGATAACAGTTCGTTCTCATCCTCCAGTCGTTTGCTCCACTTTCGGAATTCTTTGGTGCTCTCACTCTTTTGCTTCTGCATCTTCATGAACGAGCTCACGCGGCTATCATCCAGGCTGGATCGGTGGTGCGGCTTGTTGTTGCTGTTGTTGTTGTTGTTGTTGTTGGAGCTTTTCCTCCGTGGTGAGGATGTCGCAAACCCGTCCACCACAACAAATTCGTCATGTTCATCCCCATCATCGTCGTTGAAAGAGAGACGCTGCTGGTTCTGCATTTCGCCTGGAGACGGAGGGGGGAAGTGATTGCTGTTCTGCTGCTTGGAGTTGGCGCGCACGAGCTCCTCTTCACGCAGCGTCTGCCGCGATTCACGAGCGCGTGCGCTAAGCGCTTCTTCTTCTTTGCGGATCACCTCCGTGATCATCTGCAGATGGTGATCCTTACGCTCCGCTAACTCGCGCTCCAGTTCTTGCATCTCCTCGCGCACTTGCCTCTTCAACTCCTTGCACTTCATCTCGCGCTCTTGGCGAATCTGCTCAATTATCTGTAGCGTCAGCGCGCCCTCCTGCTCCATGCGGATTTGTTTCTTCTTCTCAAGCTCTGCGAGAAGGTCGTCGAGCTGCTTCTCGCACTGCGAGCGGAGACGTGCCTTGTGGCGAATCAAAGCCTGGTCCTCTCGCTCGTGGAAATCGCGCAGCTGGCTCTGAAAGTCGCTCTTGAGCGCTCGCTTCTTGTGCTCGTAGTCCAGTCGCTCCATCAGAGACAGCGTCTCGAGTGCCGAGAGGTGCATCTTCTGGATCGTGGCACGCAGTGACGACACCTCCACGTGCAAAGACTCCATGTCGACTGCTTGGTCGCGACAACGAGCCTCCAGGGCGGCGCAACGGCGATTCGAAAGTTCGAGTTGCGAAGCACAGTCTGCGAGATGCGCCTCCAATTCACCCTTATTCACGTCAGCGAGCTGCAGCTTCACGAGCATTGCTTCTGAGGAACTAGAATGAGCGAATCCAGCCATACAACCCCCAGCAGCCTCTTTCCCAGCCTCGAGGATACGCTGACTCAGCGTTGTCTGATCCAGTTCTCTCTGCTTCTTCTCGGCTCTCTCCTTCCACTTCGCAAGCTCTGTTGATGCCGTCTGCAGCTCGTTGCTGACTCGGTCGTGCTCCATCGCCACAGCTCGCGCTTTGCTTTCCAGCT
>JAASGO010000521.1:0-20968 GCA_023334245.1 Globisporangium cederbergense
GTACTGAAGTTCCTGATCCTTGTAGAGGAGTGAGACGATGTCGCACGACGAGCGTGCCATGTTGACCGTCAGGCCATTGCCCGTGTTGATGACGAAGCGGCTGGAGCTCGTGGTGAAGCCGAAGGCAGGCGTGGCAGCCTGGACGCCACTGGTGCTGACGCCCAACAGCGCGGCTGCGACGACGAGTACAATGTGGCGCAGCATCTCTTGAGACTCTTCGTGGGACAGGAGGTCTGGAAATGAACTGAGTTGAGGAGGCAGAGTTGTCAGGCAAACTGAGAGTGCGGAACTGGCTCATGGAGACAACGGGCGTCCGAATGCGGGAGCGTTCCGAGGAGCCAGCTGGCGTTGACGAAATAGCGTTGACGTTATACGCACTTGTGCAAAAAAAGTGAGCCGATCAATTGGAATCCTCTCGTTTGACTTGACCTTTTCAAAACCATATTTTACCTTTTACAGTGGATACGATACGCAGTTTGCGGTAGTTGAACGTCAACTACTGACTGTTTATGGGCTGTTTTATGTGATTTAAAAGGTGAAAACCAGATCAAACGCTCGGGAAATCAGGCGCGAAGATGCTCGCTGGGCTAGCTCCGCCTTGGAAGAGACACTTGTTGAGTGGGTCATGGATGGCAAATGCCTATTGCAAACGATCACATGCTGAAAATTGCGCTCCTCCGCAATCCCTTCGATAGTCTGTCCCTTCATCTTTCGCCAACAGGTTTTTTGAACATGAAGCGGCGCAGCATCAACATCTCGTGGAGCCCATCATGCCTTCAAGTCGACTTGCGCCTCCCTTGTTGGCACGCAAAAGAATGATCTCGAGGTTCCTGGATTACTTGGTCGCCAAGTACAGGTGGTTTCTGGCATTCGTGTGGAGATGTATCTTGGCAACAAGGCGAGGCGTTGAAATGCTCACTCTCTGATCACGGGCCCCAGTCATGCTCCAGCGTAATCGCACCCTCTCTCTTGAGTCGAGGAGATCGTCGCCCTTCGGATGTTACAGCGTTTACAAGCACTCGAGAACCCAGGACCGAACGCCTGCCCTCTGTATAAAGCTGAAAGATGATACAGTATGGCAGTCGAAATAGTGAGCCGCTTTCTAAATAGCAGCAAGCTCGACCGGAATGGCATTCTCGCATCTTTGCACTAGTGAACAATAGGAGATTGTGGTCGAAAAATGATGTCACCCATCCTTTCCGTATACAGAAATCCGGTAAATGTCAGTACATGTTTGTCCCTATTTTTTTTACTAGTATCCGGATATTATTGGATTTGTGACTTGTAAAGTGCGCAAATTTTTGCTGATATCGAACTTACTGTTGACGTCTGCTACTGATCATTGTCGAGTAGGATTAGGATCCGTGCTGCTTTTTGTGTTTTCTTTTAGGACCTCACTACCCCCACAATCACATGTCTTGTATGTTTTGACCGCTTTAGCAAACGAGCTGAAGCCACGCTGAAGCTCGCCTCTGCGGTATCTTGGCCACAAAAAGCAAATCTGAAAACCCCTGGAAACAGATACGGAGAGAAGGCACGAAACCTCCCTAAAACCCTTCCAACAGAGTAATTGGGTTGAAAGCAAACGATGGACGCCTGCTCACTTTCCAAAATGCAGCGAAGCTCGGCAGCAGCAGGTAGACCAAGCGCTATGCGCCGCCCAGGCATCCCTGCCTCTGCGTCGTCTGCAGCCGTTGCTCGTCCGCCGCCGGCCAAGGAGGAGACGTTCGTGCTGCGCGCGACGCCGTCCATCAAGCGCTACAACATCGCGCGCTTCGACGTACCGAGCGTGCCGGACTTCCGCAAGTGCCCACAGCCCGTGATGATGTACCGCGAGCCGGAGCGCGTGATCGAGGACGAGGAGGAGAAGAAGGACGAGGAGGTCGGGTACAACCCTGCACTGCGCAAGCGCCGTCGCCGCCGCCGCAAGGACACGCGCACGGCTGGGTGGGTCATCGAGGACAAGGACGGCAAGAACAAGTTCAACGGTGTGTTCGAGGGCGGCCAGTCGTCGACGTACATGCTGCTCGTGAAGAACCGCCACAACGACGAGTTCAGCGTGATCCCGGTCGAGCAGTGGTTCCGCTTCAAGAAGCCGCTCAACTACCGCACGCTCACGCTCGAGGAGGCCGAGGACCTCAACAACGAGAAGAAGCGCGCGGTCGAGCGCTGGCTCATGAAGCACAAGCTCGCCGGCGAGGACAACGACGACAACGGCGACACGGTCAGCGCCCCTCGCGTGCGCACGGGCGCTCTGGGTGGCGGTGGCGGTGCGTCGCGCGTCAAGAAGGCCGAGGCCGAGGACATCTTTGACGTCCAGGAGAGCCGTCCGAAGCGTGCCGTGCGCCCCAAGAAGGCTGCCCAGGAGGGCGCGCAGGGCGAGGACGGTGGTGACTTTGACGAGAAGTTTGACGACGACGAGAGCGAAGCGGAGATCGAGCATGAGGACACCAAGGCGATCGCATCGGACTCGGAGGACGAGGAGTTCGAGGTGGACCCTGAGGGCACGGGCAAGCTCACGGAGACGGGGCAGGCCATGAAGGACCTGCTCAAACGCGCGCAGAGCGGCGAGATGGGCGAGCCCGGCAAGGAGAACGACGACGACGACCAGGACGGTTCAGACGACGACTACTCGGCCAAGGACATGGACAAGATCAAGCGCGACCTCGGCGGGAACATCATCCACGACCGCTCGGACGGCGGCGCCGGACCCAGCGACGGGTCCAAGACTGCGGCGGGCAATGGCAATGGGGCCGACAATGGCAGCTCCGGTGCGGACGCGAATGGTGGTGGCGTGTCGGCCAAGGGCGGCAATAGCGCGGCGGACAGCGTGAGCGGTAAGCGCAAGGCGGACGAGATCAGCAAGGCCAAGGACGAGACTCCGGTGAAGCAGGCGAAGACGTCGGGCGGCTCGTCGTCGTCGTCCACGGCCAATAAGCTCACAGAGGCTGGCGTGCAGCAGGAGCTGATTCGTTACGGCGGCCGCATGCGCACGCGTGATTTGCTCAAGAAGCTCAAGAAGCTCATCGTCACGGACAACGACAAGGCGCTGCTCAAGGACATTCTGCGCACGATCTGCGACGTGGAGGTCGACGCTATCGACGGCCGCCTGCTCGTGCTCAAGTCCCAGTTCCGCTAAGCGAACCAGGCCAGCAGAGCAAGAAGAACCGGAGAATGCCATTACAGCGCTCCTGCTCAGTTGCTGATTGGGCTCGTGTGACTGGTCGGCAGGATACTGCCAATCATTCCTCAGCCTACTTCTTCTTTGTCTTCTCGAATGCCTAGGGTTCTCTCGGTATGGCTTCTTTCATTCCTACTTGATCACCTGTGCTTATCCAGTGCTGCCCAACCACATAAATATCATCAACAACAACATAGCA
Source organism: Globisporangium cederbergense (assembly GCA_023334245.1). Classification (NCBI taxonomy): domain Eukaryota; phylum Oomycota; class Peronosporomycetes; order Pythiales; family Pythiaceae; genus Globisporangium; species Globisporangium cederbergense. The sequence continues at coordinate 3,381 of JAASGO010000521.1, forward strand.
CGAACTCAAGATGAGGCTATGGCCATTCCATGCACTTCATTATCGTGCAATGGTGTAGTTCTGTACCGCTATTTATTGTGTCGTTCTTCACTTTGTACTGTTCATTCTAGGCTGATCCTTGCAATCATGCCTACAGTGTCAGCTACTGCCCGCGCCTTCCTTGGCCGTGAACATCCACGCGAGCTCACGCAGGTCGAAGGTCGCGTTGGGAGCCTGGAAGGCACCCGTGGTCGACGTAAGCGTCGACTGACTGAGCTGCACCTGCGGCCGGTAGCCGCTATAGAGCTCTCGCAGCGTCAGGTTGGGTTGGAGCTCCTGGACCACGCCCTCGACGTACTGCACGCGGCCCCAGAGCTCGCGGATCACGGCCTCGAGTTCGCTCACGCGCTGCTGGGAGCGCTCGCGAGCGCGCGCCGCTGCTATGCGGTTCTTGATTTTCTTGAGCTCTTCCTTGTCGAGATTGGAGATGTCCTCTGCTGGTAGGTTGATGGCTGTGCGTGGTCGTCTACGTCTGGGTCTCTGGATGGCGACGGCAGCACGTGGGGAAGAAGTGGTGGCGGTAGCAGTGGATGAACTACCAGTCGTCTGAGCTACAGTCAGGAACGACATGCCTGGGGTTGCTTGGTGTGAGGGGGACGTCGTCAAACGCTCCGGGCTTGAGCTCATAGTGTGGGAACAGCAAGGAAGGTGTATCTCGAAGGTAGTGACGCGAGATTGCGAGGTGGTATAATAATGAATTGCAAGTGAGCTAGTGCTGGGGAATTATGGAATGAGCTCTTGATTTGAGGTCGTCAAGGTACTTCTGAGCTTGTGCCTGCGCATAATGAGTCATTGCGCAAGAGGGAAACGAAGGCTGTGGGTACAATCCCTATAGTAATGACCAGACACTTGCATCAGCAACTGTTGCAAACGCTCTGCGCAAGAAGGCGGTGGTCGCAGGTCAAGCAGCAGCACATTCGCCATCGTTCATTCGCCATGGGACGCACGATTCTGATTGGGATCTGTTTCGTTCAAAAGTACTGATAGTAGTGTTGCTGTCAAAATAAGGTATGATTACATCAAATCGGTCTGTTATAGGGTAAACTGAACGCTTCTTTTTTCTAATTTGACATACGAAACTGTCTTCTTTTGAGAATGTTCGAGAATATATCTTCTGCTACCAACATTCAGAAATGTAGCGACCTTCACTCATCATTGCGCGATCTGAACGTGTATCCATCTCGCCACAGGGGATCAGTCGCACGTGACAATACGTGTCCGTCCAGCAGCTCATTTACGACACAACATGGCCACCACATACACATCGAGAGCAAGAGAGGCAACCCATGAGCGCGTACGTTCAGTGTCGAAGGGGGTGCTCTGGTCTGTGCAGATCCGGCGTGAAGTGTGCACCCAGATCGAAAAGCGCTTTTCACAAGACCACAAGCGCACATAACTATTGACACGAACAAGCAGCTCCGTGCGATCTCATAGACAGAGAATTTCCATCGCCAGAGGACTACGCTGCAATCGATCATAAACTGTTTGTTTCTCTTATCGTCCTTAGCTACCGCTCTCACTACGCACAAGTGGACCTATAAAACGCAACACGAGCCTCCTTCCAAATCTCACTTACTCGTCCATGTGACTGCCCATCGACATCATCCGCTGCTTGCGGATGTGGCTATTGAGCCCCATCTCCTGCAGCAGCTGGTAGAGATCCGCCGAGTTTTTGATAAAGTACGGCGCCTGCGACAGTTTCCTTCCCAAAGTGCACACAAAAGTGTTGACTGGGAACCGGTATGGCCCCTCCACTTCGTCCTCGTCGGCGCCATCCTTCTCACTCGAGCGCACCGACACGTCCTCGTCCAGACTGCGCAGCGCCTCGATCTCGCGGCGCATCTGCTCGTCACCATCCACGACCGACGACGACGGCGAGTTGTAGCTGCTGTAGCTCTCGCTCGTCACGCTGCCCGGAGCGCCGATGCCGTTACCGCCTTCAAGCGTCGATGTGGAGGTCGGTGAGCCCGCGATGGCCGCCGCCGATGACGTGAACGACGACTTCCGGTCCATCTGACTGCTTCCCGAGGGCTGCATGTGCATCACACTGTTCGCATTCGAGTCCTCGAGCTTCGCACGGGCGTTCGGTGGCACCACGAGCGCCCACGCTGCCGCGGGCGTGTCGGGCAGGCGGTGCATGCTGAAGTTCTCGCCGTATTTCGACTTCATCGCCTTGAAGAGTGCCGCTGAGGGTGGGAAATCGCGGCGTGGCGTGAACTTGCTGCGCTCCGTGATCTCGTCGCGGCGCGCGTTCGACGGTGTGTTCAGCATCGTGCGTGGGAACATGTTAGCCGCGTCGTCCGAGATCGCCTGCTTCGAGTACAGCGGTGTGAGCTTCGTGATGTTCTGGCCCAGCAGAAGGATGTCCGAGTCGGGGCCTTGCGATGGGATGCGAGGCAGCGTCTGCGGCAGCAGCTCCGGGTTCAGTCCGCTGCTGCTCTCAGCATCCGACGCACTGGTCTCCAGTCCCAGCAGACGGCGGAACGAGCCACGGGGCGATAGGCGTCTCGTGGTCTCATCGAAGGTGCCAGAGTTCGCTGAGTCAGCTCCAGCGCTCGACTCGTTGTTGTGCGAAAGGCGACGGAAGGAGCCGCCGTGCGGGAGCTCTTCGTCAATACCCGCAAAGCCAAATTGGCTCTCCGAGAGACTCTCGAACTGGTCCTTCTCCAGCTGACGGCAGTACGCCTCCAAGTCGATCGGCGCCGGAACGAGGTACGAAAACAGATCTTCATCCGTTCGGTCTTCTCCCGACGCGATCACCAGCAGAAAATCCACTGGTTGGAGCTCGTCCGAGGTCACGCGTTCGTCATCATCGCTTCCATGTCCACCCTCAGTGGCCTCGGGATTGTCGGTACCAGCCAAGTGCAGCGGCGTCGGGTGTGGCGTATCCTTGCGCCAGTTGTCACCGCCGCCACTAGCACTCCAGGGCTTGGTCAGCGGCGAGCTCAGCGGCTTGACCGGGTCGCCAAAATAGTCGGTTGTCACGGGGTCTTCACCAGGGAAGAGAACCGTGTAGTTCATAAACTCCCAGATGCGCTCAAAGAGCCACGCCTTGCTCGCCTTCTGCGGACGCACTTCCAGCACACGGTTCCCAGGGCACACGGCGACGGGCAGCGAGCGCGTGAGCTCTCGGAGCGACACCAGCAGCTCACTCGCTTGCCAGAGGCCGTGATCCAGGTCGCAGTCGCGGTAGTGCCACGCGACCGAGCTGTCCTTGCGCTCAATGAACGCGCCGGGCGTGCGCTCCGTGTAGTACTCGAGCAACGGCACGACGTGCTCCCACCAGCTCATGTCCATGTTCGGCACCATGCAGTGCCAGTACTCGTGCTCGCCGACCCACTTGACGTACACACCGTACTCGGCGGCGAGCACAATATTGCCCGTGAGCCCCGCAAACCACTGCTCGCAGACCGCCGTGCTGCGCGAACACACGAGCACGACCGTGTTGCGCGGGTCCTTCGTGAGCATCGAGAGCTGCCAGATGAGCTCCTGCGGAGGGTACGAGAGCTCCGGGATCGACGCCTCGGCTGCCAGTACGCCTTCATACGTGATGAAGATCAGGCGGCGTGATGAGCGAATGTACGCCGACGTCATGTCGCGACGACTGAGTTCGCGGCCCGAGACTGCGAGCCCGTTCTCTTCGCTACATTCGCGGAGCTGCTCGAGGAAGTTGTCGACCCAGTGGCGCGACGTGAACGTGTGCACGTAGCTGTACATGCTCTGGTGCGCGCGCATGACGTCGTCGTTGTCCTGGAGAGATGCGAGCAGCGCATCAAGGAGCTCTTCCGTGTTCCACGGGTTCACAAGCGTCGCACCTCCGAGCGAGTGCGCTGAGCCAGCAAACTCGCTGAGCACCACACGCGCGTGCTTCCCGTAAGCTTCACGGCAAACGACGTACTCGAACGGGATTGTGTTCATGCCATCGCGCACAGGCGTGACAACCAGCGTGTCAGCGAGCGCGTAGAGCGCGATGAGCGCCTCCTGGGGGATCTCCTTGTTCAGGTACTGCACGGGTCCGTCAGCGCCAATGTCCTGCAGTTTGCTATTGATGCGCGAGACGAGCGACTCGACTTGCGAGCCCAGCGGGGACTCGAAGAGCGATGGTGTGCCCGTCACGATTTGCAGGAACACGACCTCCTTCGACAGCTCCGGGTGCAGCGTGAAGAGCTCATCAACAGCCAGCAGCTTGTGCACGAGTCCCTTCGTGAGATCCAATGGGTCGACACCAAGGATTACCTTCTTACCGGCAAACTGGTTTTTCATCTGCTTGATCTGCTCCTGCACGTTGTTTGTGCTTACGAGCGACGTGTACTTGTCTGCGTCAATGCCCACGGGACAGATCGTCACACGCGCAAAGTGGCCGTTGTATTCGACACCCTTGTGGCTGCTCTCAAGTCCAAGGAGCCGCACAGCCGAGCTCTGGAAGTGGCGCGCGTACTCGTAGGTCTGGAAGCCGATGAGGTCGGCGCCCAGCATGCCCGTGAGGATCTCCTCGCGGTTGTTCATGATGCGGTAGAGCTCGCTCGATGGGAACGGGATGTGCAAAAAGTAGCCAATGTCAATGTTGTCGTTCGGGAACAGGTTCTGCACCATCTGCGGCACGAGCGTCAAGTGGTACCCCTGGATCCAGACGAGGTCGCCCTCCTCGTAGACCTCCTGGACAGCGTCCGCGAAGGCCTGGTTCGCGCCCACGTACGCCTGCCACATCTTCTCCATGTCAAAGTCGTCCTCGCCGAAGCTTGAAGTGTCCGTCTCGTGCGCACTGAGCTGGTCGTCCGTCGTTGGAGGACACGAGTGAAAGAGCGGCCACATGACGGTTTTGCAAAAGCCGTTGTAGAAGAGGCGCTCACGCTTTGGGTCGAGGAACACGGGGCAGTAGTTGCGGTCCCCGAGCAGCTGCTCCTTGAGCGAGTTCTGCTCCGAGGGCTCAATGTCGCCGTGCACCGAGCCGATCCAGACGCAGTCGAAGTTCTCGTGCATGCACATAAATGTCTCCATGGCGCCGTCAAGACTCACGTTGTCGGGGAACTCGGCGCGCCACTGCGACTGCGCGTCCTCCCATACGAGCGTGAACGGCAACGAGCGCGTCACAAGCAGCACGCGCCTACGCTTGCGGCTCTTGCCCCCTGCGCTCGTCGTGCTCTCGTCATCATTGTCCGCGTGGTGCGCGCTGTTGCCGCGACTCGACTCCTCCTCGGCTTTCACGCGCTTTTCGCGCACCTGGTTGAGCTTCGTGTAGAGCGCTGAGAGCTCCTGCAGCAAGCCCTTCTCGCGGTCCTTGAAGCTCCGTGCCAGCTGCTGCTCGCCCTGCGCGAGCCCGTCCAAGTCAATGGCCGACGCCCGTGGCGATTCGGCGGCTCCCGTCATCTTGCTGCTGCCGTCGTCGTAGTAGTGCGAAAGTGTCGTCGGCGTGTGTGTGCGTGTGTGCGTGCAGCGGGGCGAATTGGGGAATAGAGCGAACAAAGCTGAAGAGATCGTGCGGCTTCAATTGCTGCTTGGTACTTGGTGATGGCTTGCGTTGCTGCTGCTGGCACCCACTGACTTCCACACAGAAAATGGCTACAGACACGGACTCTTAGTCTGTGAGAGACTTTCAATTCCGCAGACTGCGTTTGATATTGGGGTAGAAAAGGGCCTGTTCTGTCTTGACTTGAAATTTGTATGTGGTAATCCGTGTCTCTAGCCTCATCCTCTTCACGAAGAGCCCAACGGCCGCTTCTTTCTCTTCGCGTCTATCAAATGAAAGCCCTTTCGCGACTCATTTCGGCAGCCATTATGTTGGGATACCCTTTTATAATCGATTAAAGATCCGGTATCAAATCTGAAAGGTCAGAATCTCCCGCTTAAGTGCGATACCATTCAATGATCCATACTACCACCTAACAATGATCATAGCATCCGCTGAATCTGAGAGCTGAACTGGTCCTCGAGCCGCTGGAGCTCGGCGCGCGCGTCCACGAGCTGCGCGGCCGCGAGCTCCTTGTTGAGTGGCAGGCCGTGGAAGTGGCGCAGCTGGTCGGAGAGCAGGTGGCTCTCGCGCTCGATCGCCTCGCACTCGCCCTCCAATGTGCTCAGTGCCTGGTGGTGCTCCGGTCTGTTCGCCAACACACGTACGCAAAATTGGGTTTGCGTTGAGCCACTTTGGATGGGAACAGTCCAACAAATCAAACCAGACACTCACTCGTTAAAGTCCACGTCGTCCTGGAGCGTGGCACGCAGCCGGGTCTGTCACATGTAATAGACAGACAGCTACAGTGGTTTAATCCTTCGGCACTCGTCCAGTGAAACAGGTGTCAGCTAACAGATTATCATCACATTGCGTTTAACGCTTCACTCTTTATGATGCGCACCAGCTCATCTTCATACGCGCGCTGCTTCTCGCTCAACTCTTCGGTGCGCTGCACCATTGTGGCCGTATTCTCTGCCAGGGAAACCGCAGTCGACAGCATCATTACCATAACAGCCGAATCACATACATCAATAGACGGACACTATAGCAACGCACCATGCTTCTCGCGCTCGTCGACTGCGTCTTCCAGCTGCTGCTTCACGGCCTCGAGCTGCGTCCACTCGCGCGTGAGCTCCTGCGAGCGTCTACTGCTCTTGTCCGTCACGTCACGCAGCACATTAGCGTGTTGCTCTGCGCTGTCAAGTGCATCTTCCAGATCCGCCATCGCCATCAGGTAGCTGCTGCTCCTCGTGTCCTTGAGTGCGAGCAGCTCCGCCATTTCCGAGAGCACGTGCAGATACACCTGGCCATTCTGTCATTGAGCAGCAACAGTGCTCCCATTAGACGATAGAGATACATAGATAGATAGTCGCAATACATAGCTACACACATACCTTGGAGAGATCCTCCTCTGCTACGCCGCAGCGCCGCAGCAGCGCACGCTTGCGGTCGCTCTCGAGCGCGTGCTCCTGCGACACCTGGCGCGCGATCGCGTGCGCAACTCGGTCCATGGCTTGAAATCGATTTTTCTGGTTTCGATCTGGCATGCTACCCCTGATTCAGCAACCTCCACCTGTTGACTTGGATAGAGTATTGAATATCCGCTGCTGTTGCCAGATGAAAAGACTTCGACAGAGTTTGGTTCCAATGTGCGTGCGTGTGAAATATGTGGAACCAGCACCGCCGCATGCTCAGGACGACAAAGAACCATAAAGCTCCTGCTTGCTCGTCGTGTCGAAAGACAACGAGATCGGTCTTCTACGAGCACAGCTTATCGGGTTTCCATCCTCGGACTCGACGTTCTAGGCAGGTCTTGCTGCCTCAGCCAGCTGCACCGCCACCAGCACAGGCTGGCACTGCGAATACGGTGTTGCGTCATCTTTACCAAATAGGCGATGTGCTTCATATCGCGTACACAGGCGCCATGTACTTAGGACCAACCAACGGCGAGTGACTTGATCCCTGGCGCTCTCGATGGTCCGTACAATGACGACCAAGCATTGCAGCCGAAGTTGTTTCCCATCCTGATGGCGTACGCGGGGGCAGACGAGCAGTTCACATCGCGCTACCCAACTGCTTGGTATCAAGACGCACCAGGCAGGCGCTGCTTTTGCGTTCGTTGCGCTGTGTTCACAGTGTCGTCACAAACAAACAATGACGATGCCGGTTGGCTTCGCTCGCTTCAGTCTCGCATTTAGGCAGTCTTTGAAGCTCTGACTCTCGACTGGTGATCGTTGCCACAAGCAAACACAGTTTAGCACAGCTGCCAGCTTCAGCTCTCAACCCAGTTAGCGTGGACCGCCGAGTGCCATTACCCCGCCCAACACCGTAGCACATCATCAATTGGGCGAATGCACAGGCTGAGACAGCATCAAGCGGTGACGCGTTGAGCATCCGACAGGAAGGTGCCAAGTAGCTGGGGCCAACGAGTATCCAGTTGCTACCTACCTCAAGAAAGCGGTGCCAGCCAATGGGCAGTCGAAGAAAACTACCTTGCTTTCAGTTGCCATCTCAGCTGGTGGCTCGTGGCTCTTCAAGCTGCACACTGAAACCCCGTTGTTCGAACCAGTCGTCTATCGCAGCATGCAGTCGCACGAGCTCTTTCTCTACCGTGTCGGCATTCGTTACGATGATTTCTTTCAGCGCTGGGAACGCAACCGTCTGCATCTCCTCCGTTGCGTTTCGAACATCAGCAAGCAGCGCCTGCACCTGATGTCCATTGCTACTGGTAGAACGGTGAGATGATCGCATCTGCTGGTCTTCCTGTGGCTGAAGCGCCAACGTCTCGAGGCGCTCGTGCAACATCCGTGCCGCCACTTGTCCTTGATGGTCGCGCAGCTGCAACATTGTCAGCACTTTACCCCAGCTGCCATACTCTGGTACTCGCATCGCGTTCAGCACCTGATGGAAACCACCGTCAGCATTCGCGTTGTGGGCTCTGAGACTCAGATCGCCACCATTGCTGCTGGCGGTGTCAGTCGTGCCTCTCGAGTGTTGGATCTGGTTGATACTGAACTCTGAGAATGGCACCGCCATGGCCACCTCTCGTCGCGTTGGTGCTGCTGCCGTTGCGTGAAAGCTATGGTGATCATCCGTCGTCAGCTCCACAGACTTCACAGCCGTGTCCAACTTGTCGAGCCGCACTGTGCTCGAAAGTGACCGGAGCTCTTCGCTCATGAGCTTCCACCACGTCTCCATCAACTTTCCGCTCTTGTGTTCATACTTGAGCTGCAAGTGCTCGCCCACGAAACCTCGCAGCTGCTCCTGCCGTACGCCCATGGCCGCGGTGATTTCCTGGTTCTGCTGAAACATGAGGTCGAGCTGGTCGAGAATCTCTCTCTGGCGTTGCTCAAAGCTGCGCATGAGCTCGAGTTTCTGGTCCAAATCCACTTTCTGCTGCCTGGACGCCTGGATCTGCTGTGCGAGCGCTTCGTGCGTCTGCTTGGCTACGTCTAGAGCTGCTCGCTGGGCGTTCGTTTCCACTTCAAGGTGAACAGTGTTGGCGATTAGACGCTTTGGATCGCTCTCGCTGGCCTGGGGGGACGATAATGAAGGTTCATCCATGCTGCTGCTGTTGTCTTCTTCATCCCATAGGTCAAAGTCTCGTGACGCCTGTTGCTGGAGATCATGGGCTCTTGCGCTCGCTTGCTGTGCTTTGGCATAGAGCTTTTGCGTCTCGAGGAACTTTGCGATGTGCTCCTTCTGGTTCATCTGCAGTAGCTGCTGCACCTGTGCCAACGCGTCGCGACTCGAGCTCGTGTGTTCGGCGACGTGCGCGGCGTACTCAGCTTCCTCCTGGTCAGCGAAGCTCAGCAGATCACTGCCTTGCGCTGACGCTGCTAACTCTGACAGCCATTCTACCAACATGGTGCCACCAAAACCTCGAAGGTGCTAATAAATAGTAAGCACACAGTAACATCGTACCGTCAGTCAGCTTTCAGTCGAGCCTCTAGATGATAAATACGCCAATAACAGCAGCAGCAACTTACTGCCACGTCTGGGTCGCCAAAGTCGACGATCTCCGCATCGCCGGTCTTGAGCATACGCAGGTACTCTCTCAGCAGCACCGCGATCGGATTTTTCATCGCAGCAGCAGCCGACGACGGAAGCTTCTTCTGTACGGCGTCATCGTGATCACAGCGCACCACCTTGGCCTCCAGATCACTCACTCTGGTGTGAAGTTGCGCGAGCGAATCGTTCTGTTGGGCGTTGTAAGCGAGCTTAAGCACCTCGCGCTGCTTGCTGTCGACTGCCGTGCGAATAACAAGCGCGTCTTCGCTCTCGAGCGCGCGCATGCTCCGCAGCAGGTTGCACTCGCGCTCTTTCGCTCTAGAAAGCGACTCGAGAAGCAGCTTTTTGTGGCTCTTGAGCGCGTCGCGGCGCGCTTTCGCACTCTCACGCTCTTGCTTGCAGCTCTCTACCTGCTGGCGCGCGACCCGGACGTTGCGTCTGATGATCTATGTGTGCATGATGGCCAGACACCACATATGTGAGCTTCTTCCCAACAACTCAAATTAAAAGAGTCCATACATCCATGGCAAATAAAACGCACCTCCATCTCGCTCTCGCTCTTGACGTTGCGGAATACCCACTGCCACACTGGCAGCAGACGGCCACGCATGATCGCGTCCAGATCCTTCTCTTCCAAACTGCCAGCGCGCGACAGCCGTCCCTACGTGGACAACACCAGATAGGTAGACGGCGTCAGCATCTGCACATCATGCACACACACTTTTATCCATTAGAGGAATCGCACGCACATGGGGCTCGTAGCGGTGCTGACGCAGGAACGCACGGAGCTCCCGGCGTGCGCTCTCGTTGCGCGCGGCGTCCATTTTCGTAAATCGAATCGACTGTGCTTGTAGGTTATAGGATTCGTTTAGGTACGTATCACTAACATGCTCAAGCTCTTTTAAAAGTCGGTGTGTGTGAGGAGCTTATGCCAAAAACTGTTGCCCACTTCCCAAACGCCAAGACCATGAGCAACGACAACACAGCCTTCGTATATGTCTCTCTTGATGCAATGCTGCTCGACAAAGACGAAGATGCTCACGACTCAGTCGTGCACTGTAGCACACCGACGGCCCACTCAGCACCATTCTGCAGCACGATGTGCTCGACTCGGACACACCCGACCACGTCGGCCTTCGCCAAGTCGATGGAGAGCTTCCTGCGTTTTACAGACAGACAAACACATATTTCCTAGTCTTACAGTTACCACGAGTACCATCCTCCGGGAAGTGAGTCGGCAATATGGGTGTAGGCAATTACGTACGTTATGAAGCGAGCGAGAGTCGCGAAAGCTGTATGCACAAGACTTTGGGGTCCGATGGTACATCATATAGCAGATCACGCTCTCACAAAATGCGCAAAAAGTGGAGAGTGAGTCCCCGCTGCTGACTTTGGACGCAAGGAGCACCACCATCAGCGCTCCTTGGCTCTGGCTGTGGGAGATGGAGCCTTGGTTTTCCACGCTCCGGAGTGGACGAAACTTTGTCACGAGTCTTCTTGCTCATCAAATGCATCGTGTTGTTGTTGTTGTTCACCTCCAAGAAATGGTATGTGATCCTTCGACACTTCGAAAGAGACACACACGTTGTTTGCTTCCATCCATGGAGCTCGTGAAAAAATAACAAGCAATGGACAAAAAATGTGGATGACAGTCTGAAGAAGGAAGGATCGTGCACGAGAACGCATTGCCGCTGAATAATAATGTTAATTGGGGGGAGGGGGGCTCTTCGTGACATCAAATACTTGGACGCGCATCGCCGTAGAAACAGCAGCACGCGGATCCTTCTTGGGCGAAGGAGGGGAACGAGCATGCCCAAGTTGAAGGGTGGCACGCTCTAATAGGTACACTTTGCTTGCTTTCTTACGGCGTCTCGGTAAGCAGGTAGTAGAACACGATGATCATGAGCAGAATGAGCGTGCCGCCCAGGATCGAGAACATGAGCTTCCGCTGGCGGCGACGGCGGATCTCCTCGAGCTCGCGCAGGATGAGCGGCATGGGCGTGAGCTGCAGATCTGGCCGGATGCGATACAGCGCGGCCTTCTCTTCAATAGTGAGGCGTCTACACAAAAATAAACAAACACAGGTTTCGTTAGTGGGTCTAATCTTTGGGTTTAGCAGACGACAGAGAGTGATGCTGGCACATACCTTGGCATACAGTTGGAGGCACACAGCAGCCCGTTGGAGCTGGCGCTCTTTCTTCGCTCGGCATCGTCGTCGTGCTTGTCATCGTGGTCGATGTCCAGCGAGAACTCGACCGACACTTGCTTTCTCGCTTTCCGGCATGCGTAGAGGCCGTCTCGTATCCGCAGGATCGACTGCAGCGACGAGCTGCTACTGACGCTGCTGTTGCTGGCCGTATTGCTGCCGCAGCTACCGTCGCTATCACTCTCGGTCTCACTCTGGTTGTGGCAGTGGCTGTCACTCCCTGGTGGCGTCTCATCAGTTGAGCAGCTCTTCTTGGTCTTGCGCGGGTCGTCCAGCTTGCAGAGCAGCGAGCGCAGCGTCGTCTTCTTGCTGTGCTTGTCGTCCTCATCGTCTTCCACAGCAGCAGTCTTGACGGACATTGTCCCATACACAGCGGCCGCAACTTTCGTGCGACTGCGTTTCTGGCCGACCACGTCCTCCACCGGGTACGTCACGTACTTGCGGCTCAGCAGTGGAGATTGACGATCTTGTTGCTGGTAGTACTTGGGCGACACGGACGCGAGCGACGATGACGGTGACGCGCGGAAGCTCGTGTATCGAAACACGCTTGTGTTGATTGGTGACACGTCGACGCCACCAGCGAACGCGAGATCGTCGTTGTCATCGCCACGGATCGTGATCGCGACGTCTCGCGCCTTGGGCGACAGCAGCAGCAGCGGCCGGTGCTCGTTCACGCGCGGTCCAGTCATCTCTCCTCTTCTTGTCTTGTGAGCGGCAACAGTGGGAATGCGGTCGGTGTGTGAGATCAGCAGGATGTGTGTTTGGTGTGGATGGATGGAGCGAGCGAGCGCCTGGTTATCTGCGTTGTTCCCACTCGCCGGTTCGTCTTGCGCGGCTCTGCGAAAAAGTGCGAATAGATAGAGCCAATAGACAGACGCACGCACGAGCAGCTCTCTACCAAGTAAGCAAGCAATGCAGGCGTCGTTTGGTGGTTTCAATCTGGTCCTTAACGGGCAACGTTTCACCCTCAAGGAGCAATCGATTGTAGACAGGTTTGAACACCATCGCGTGTGCTGACGGTGAGAATAGGAAAATCGGAGCCACTGTCCAACGTATTCGCTTTTTAGAGAGGTTGGACAAGGATTCCCCTTAATGAACAACCTGTCTTTTTTTTTTCTTGAGCGAGCGGCAACCAACACGCGGCAACGTTCAGGGAACACGCCACACCAGCAGCAACTATACCGGCGTCATACAAACTTTCATACAAAACGAGCGAATGCGATCTTCTTAAAAAAAAGAGGCGATTTTGCTCATCCTCGCTTTTTTGTGGGGATCTTCTAGCAAAAAAGGGGCAATTAGAATGATGAATACAAAAAGCTATACTGCATTCTAAAATCAGGAATGGCAGCCAACGTTTGTGTACCCACATTATTTTTCTGTGAAATTGGCGATCTTTTCTGTGGATCCATGGAAAACGAAAAAAATCACGACGACACCGAGTGTTGCATGGAGCGCCTGAACCAACTGCATGTGGCTTTGGCTGTTGGATTTGCGCTTTGTATGCGTGTGGCATTTGGCTTTGCGCTCTGTTTGTGGCTTTGAGTCGTATATGTGCCACGCACGTCCTTCGGCAGTCAGTTTGCGCTGAGGCTGTGCAGCATCTTGTATGAGCGTGCTTTTTGTTTGCCGGTACATCAGAACCTGAGGACGCCGGAACCAAGCAGCATTTCCACAAAGACGTTGATTTTTTTCCACATCGCACCACCACCGCACAGTTTCTGAATTCGGCACGTGCGGACACACCGGACGATGCCTCAACCGCCGCTGGCGGCTACGTCAAAAACGGCATGACGATGCCAGAAAATCTGATCGTGCACCAAACGACGCGCCTTTTGGCATCAACATCTGGATTTTGAAGGTGATCTCCACCCCGTCCGGTAGGCAGTTATTTCAAGCGGCATTGCATCCAGTCGACGTGTTGTTGAGCGCATGTCGATTGCCTAGTGCTCGTTTCACTCACTCCATCCTGTGCCAACAGCTCAGCCTTCTACTCGAGAACGAAAGGTACATGTAGTGCTTTTTTGGCATGTTCGAGCATTTGATCTCGACCAGCATAGCAGTTCCCTCCATCCCACGACAGTATCTCGGGAGAGCTTCACAAACCTTGCTGGAGCACGACATCGCGCCCCCACATCCTCCAAGTTGACAAGATCAAACCAAGGCCAACTATGTTGTTGGCTGACTTCAACAACAAAACGAACAGCAGAGAGAATGTCCGATCTTCTGCTACGGAATAATGCATGTAATTTAGATCTAACCGTCCGCCCCAAACACGTTCTCATCCTGCACGAGCGAGGCGTCAGTAACGACTGCGATCTCCTAGCGTCGACCCGCTGCAACAGACGAAGACACGGTCAAGTATACGCTGAGAAGAGTTGGGTGTGCTCGTTCGTTTCAGATGGAGGCCACAAACTCAGCGTTCGTTAAGCCAGCTGAAGCGCGGAGAGAACAGAATCGATCGTCCTGAAGATCGCAAACTGAAACTACGAGCTGGTCTCACCACCCGAGCTGACGATGGTGCAGCTCTGCAACCCCAGCGGAGCGCAGAAAAGCTCATTATGCTGGACGTCTAGACGACAGTCTTGATCTCTTCGATCTCTCGGATCATTGTCTGGACGGGCTGGCGGCATTCGGCTGCCGAGATTTGCGGGATGAGCTCCTGCGATGGGAGACTCGCCTCCACCTTTCCCAGGATTTGCTGCTGTGAAGAACGAAGGGTCAGATAAATCTATATACCACAAACATAGAGGTACTGCATATTCTACACACCATAAAACGAGATCATTTGGTGAACGGACGTGAACACGCGACCAAAGTGGATCTGATTGGCGATCTGTTGGCGCAAGAACTCATTCTGACGAAGCAGCTTCTCCTTCCGCAGGATGAGCTGTGTGGTCTCGCTTTGTTTCTTCGCGTAGGCTTCATCGATGATCGTCGCCAGAAGCGCAGCGAACTCCTGCTGTAAATGCGCTTCCTCATCGCGCATGTCTTGGAGAACACTCTGGAGCAAGCAGCCGACTAATAGAGTTCGTTGGTCACTTTATTTTTTTATCGTATGCATCAACGACGCAAGCACAAGTCATCTTTAGAAAGGTCGGACGCACCTTCTTCCGATAATAGAAGTGCTGGACTGTCTTTCGGTTCTGCTCGCGGAGCTCGTCCAGCGTGCGTTGCGGTCTCTGTCCCAGTAGCTCTCGCCGAGGCGACGAGGCGGCCTTCTGCTTCAGCGGTGGAACGAGAGAGAAGACGCGGGCTCAAGAGGCGGCGGCATGTTGTGCTGAGTGTGGAACCTGAAGTGTACAGCACAGTAAGCATACACTGAAGAAGCAACAGGCACGTGGGTCGTTTGAACACAACCGCCGGCTGGCCGGCTTCCTCCATTGGTCAAACACTGTCTCGAAACAACTTTTCTTGGAATGCAGGCACGAACTGTGGAAATCGATCTGAAGAGCAGAAAGCTCTCAGGCAGCTCTCGGGACCATGTTGCTGATCCTCTATGAGCAATTACACCTCCCGCCCCGAACATTTGTTGGATTTGGCACCTCTTTCAATGCTAGCTGCACCTCTTGTGCTTGAATCCACTTCCCCACTGCCATCACTCACAAGGCGCGACAAACGCATGGTCTTGATCTTGTCCCTCGAGAGGTGCTGTGCGTGTTGAAGCGACCAGACGTTCGACGAAACGAAATGGGAAGCATCAATCCAGCGTCGTCGTCGCTGCCTGCCATCCCATGCGTCACGTTAACTCGTGAAGTCGAACCCAGTAAGCAAAGCACAGCCACGCACCGATGCACACAAGAGTTGTTGCTGCCCACGCCTCAGCAGCATCCGAGACGATCCTACCGTCCATCACACTCGCAACAGCAACTTGTCATCTCTTGCGGACCTTGTTGAGATCTTTAGCTTTCTATCGGACTGAGTTGCTGCAACGATATCGTCCCGTCAAATTGACAGCACAACACAGGGAGTTGAAACAGCAATCGACGAAAATCCGAGCAAATGGAAGTCGCATGTGAGACTGTGAGCGTATTGACCTTGTCTCTCCAAGGTTGGCGTTGTTGCGGGCGGGAGCGAAGGCTCCGTATAGCACGAATCCACATCGCTAGCTTGCTGTGTCTGGCAAGAAGGCGTGCGTGTCCTGTGGCTTCGCTGCTCGCACAGTCACTCGGAGGACAGCAACAGCGATCGCCATACCAGAGAGAGACCCCTGTCGCGATCACAAATGAACGCGCCCGAAGAACCGGCCGCCGGTGTTATCTGGAAGGATCGAGTGAACTCTCGTCTGCTATGTATTAAATTAACGGTGGTTTGTCGTAAAGTGGATTTCTGTCGGAGTCTCATCTAGGAGGACAGGACTTAAAGGACACTCGTCCCTTCCGATTTGAGCGAATGGGTCCACAGGGTTTCGATGGATTACGTTTATGGAATAGCGCCTCCATATGTACAAACCTGTGTTGATCCACCGACCGCACGCTTGAGGCGCGCATACCGCTAGATAGGCAAACGAATGAACGAAAGACACTCGCACGCACATTCACACGAGACTGCTAGCGCGGATTCCCCCAGTCATTGTCGCCCGATTGGGCCAGCGTCAGCCGCAGCGCCTGGGCGACAGCCATCAGTACGCAGGTGTACTCTATGTCGGCCCGACGAGTGTGCTGACTGCGGCCAAGCAAGAGCAGAGCACTTCACGCGGACGCACCCTTTCAGAAGAAGTGAGAATACGGTGGATCGCTTCGGCCAGATGGACACAGGATGCGCCCACCGAGACAAGGAGAAGACGACCGGCGCGAGCATGAGCGCGCGTGGTGCTAGCAGTGGCAGTGATGGCGCCGTCCTATTCCATGCAGCGGAAAGTTCAAAGCCTGAACGCTTCCCTATTCGATATCATCTGTGCGCTTGGGCGTCTGAAGCTCTGCAACTCGAGCTTCCTCATTCGACTACTTAACGCACGAAATGAGTCATACGATGACCACACTGTATCAGGCTGAGTTTTGACTCGCTTGCTGCATGTGCACTACCTGCGCTCACTTGAGTACTTCCAGGTTAGACGCCGCTTGATAACAGGAGGCTGTCGCAAGCTGCTATATCGCCCCGCTCTTGATCATGCGAGCGTTGCAGGTGAACGCTTCTCTATCAGACTTGGTTCCGATCAGGGCAAATCATTCCCAACATTGGGAATTCTCTTGGACATCGTAACCAAAATAGCCAGAGCCTATGCACCTCTAAAGAAGCTGCAAGGAAGTGTACGTACCCAACAAATACTTGGATCCACTCCGTGTGCTTCGGTGTGGAGACGGTCGATTCTCGATCCGACTCGTATCAACTATAGACAACGTTGTCAGTAGCAAGCATAATTAGGTCAACCGACTCCTCCAGAGGGGCTGTCGCTTCAGGACGTGCCATCACCCACCATCCCGCTCCGGAAACACGAACAGCAAATACGGCAGACCAGACGAATTAAACCCTGAACCCATCTCTTCTGCTTGGATTTGAATAACGGTCGGTATGTGGCACATCGTCATCACTTTTGATTCTTCTTCTAGCTCCTGAGCTTGCACCAGCGACGTGTCGACGACTGCGGCCTCCCAGCGGACTATGGACCTCCCACTCACACGCAGATGACAACAACACAGTGACGGCGCACTCCTAGCGTGGAACATCACGTGCAGCATCGTCTTCACACTCGTGTGGCAGAACCGCAACCAGCACAAGCACCAAAACGAACCACCACCCAACCCACTCAGCCAATGGCCGATCCTCGACAAACGCCGCCGCTTGCATATCCGCCACGCGCTCCGCACCGCAATCGCGAACAACGACAATGCACTGCGCGACGGCCTCATCCGCGTCTCTTCCATCTTCGCCACACCACCACTCACA
>JAASGO010000522.1:0-20921 GCA_023334245.1 Globisporangium cederbergense
GCAAGAAGCGGTCTCCATTCTTCACGATGAGCGAAAGCAATCAGATGGCTTCGATCAAGAAGAAAGAGTCGAAGTACTTTCTCTCAATCTCCCGTCTCAAGAACATCCGCGTGAAGATGGACTCGCATGTGCAGATCAAGAACGAGATTGATATCCTGAACAGTAATGGCTTTTGGTACGTCGTGACTCCCGAGTACATCCAGCCTGCGCCGTTCGAGAATCGCAACAAGTGTATCGCGCTGGATCCTGGCATCAAGGCGTTCGCGACTGGAGTGGATCTCGAAGGGAACGTGTTGGAGTTCGGCCATGACACGAAGACGCATCTAAACAAGTTAAGGGATCGCAGGAAAGAAGCAAAGAGTGTGATGTCCAAGTTCAAGAATGCGTCGAACAAGTCCATGTACTGGCGATACAGAGCATACGCGAGAGCCAAACGTACGTTCTTGAGCTGCGTGGCAAAGATGAAGAACTGCGTGAAAGAACTACACTACCAGACGAGCGCGTACTTGACGAAGCACTATGATGCTATTTTGCTCCCGAGCTTCCACACCAAGGACATGGTGAAAAAAAAGCAGCGCTCGCAACAATCGGATCAATGAAGGCATGCTGAGTCTGAACCACTATCGGTTTCGACAACTACTCAAGGCCAAGTGTGAAGTCCAAGGCAAGTCGCTTGTGGTCTGTTCGGAGATGTACACCAGCCGGACGTGTGGGAGTTGCAGTCGTCTCCATCTCAAGCTCGGGAGCAATGCCGTGTTCAGCTGTCCGCACTGCTTGTACACCGCCGGTCGAGACGAGAACGCGGCGTTCAACATCCTACGCTTCGTGTGTGCGGGAAGCTTGCAGATCTTTGCCTAGCCAGGGTGTGGATGTGTAACCCGGGTTACAGCGGACCGCGATTTCTGTCGCGAGCGACGATGGCAGTTTACTGTTGTCGTCGTGAAACAATCTGCTTTTCCCTATCTTCCTCTGCTTTTGTTTACGTAGTCTTCTGCGTAGCAAACGGTAGAGTTTGGTAGAAACAAATAGCTTTACTGTAACATGACCGCTTGGAGCCAAGAGACGATCGCGGCGGTGGCCGCTACCACCACGGCCGCCGCCGCAGCCGCGTCCTGCTACTATCTGCTGCAGCACGGTGGTATGGAGCGACTGCGTGGGTTCTGCACGCGCGTCGCAATGCAGCTCGTGCTGCTGGGGAGACCGAGTGCGCCGCGCATGGCGCTGAGTGCGTTGCAGCGCGACTCGCCCGTCGGCACGTGGGTCGCGCTCTGCGGCACAGTCTTTGACGTCACGGACGACCCGTTCTTCGACGCAAACAGTGGAGTCTACGCGCTATGGAGTGGACACGACATCACGTACTTGCTGGTGCAGATGGGCGTGGCGCTGGACGGTGCGGACGACGCCGGCATGGCGAGCTACCTCGATCAGCAGCTGTCGATCGCAATGCTCAAGCTCGATGACGAAGGTGACGACGATAAGAATAGCGAGAGCCAAAGACGTATCGCGCTGTTGAAGGAGTGGTATGTGCGCTTTCACTCGCGCTACGGCGTCGTGGCGCAGATCGCGGACCTGTACGCGGGGCGAGACTGGGACGCGATTCGCGAGCAGCTGCTTCCGCCAGCAGCGCACTTTGCAGCAAACGGTGAGCGTCCCCGCGGCAAGTGTCCCATGGGCTTTGGCTCGCGCGCACTGAACCACGTCGTTTCGCGCGCGAACCCGAACTCCAAGGACGTGCGCACCGTCACGTTCCAGGGCAAGCGGTACGAGGTGACGAACTCGAGCTTGTTCCAGGAGCACGGCGAGTTCGCGCACTTTATCGGACACGACATCACGTTCGCGCTCGCGACCCAGTCGAGCCGAGTCGAAGACCTCGACGTGCAGCCGAAGCGAGAGTACACGTATGCGGAGCAAGTGCTGCTCGAGCAGTACCGCATTGCGTTCGCACGCGAGCTCGCGCTCATGTCTGAGGAGTCCACAGCGTCTGCGGAGAGCTCGTCTTTGGCTTCGCACGAGCAGGTTGACTTGCACGTGCTCATCGATGCATGCGACGGTTCTGGAGAGAGTGGCAAGCAGGCAGTTGCCACACTGAAGGAGTACCTGTCATTAGAGAAACGAGGGAGCATCCAAGTGGACCCCGTGTGCCTTCGCACGACCATGACGCCGTTGCACAAAGCCGTTGAGAAAAAGCGACTGGACCTTGTCGAGCTACTCGTGGGTGCTGGCGCCGACCTGTCCGCCGAAGCTGCTCTCTATGACTTTGAGACGCCACTGCAGATGGCCAAACGCTTCCGTTTCGACGACATCGCAGAGTTTCTATCAAAGAGCGCTGTGTAGCTGCGGGAAAGGATGATGAGACGTGTGCTTTGATTAACAAATTGATACGCATTTATCATTGTATTATCTGAAGAACAGTTCACATGATAGCCACGTACCGGGACGCAATGCTGCGCCTGTTATTCTTCTCCTCATTTTTGTCGAAGCCCTTGCTTCACCAGGCGCGCGTGGATGTTACTGATGTACTCGGGACCGATACCACAGCATCCACCGACGATCCCAGCGCCGAGCGCAATCCACTCCATCACATACTCAGTGTATAGCTGCACGCTCAAGTCGTCGCGCATCGCCTGTGGCTCGGACGATTCTTGCAATGCCCAGCCGTCGGGGATCTCCGTCAAGCGGTTCGCATACGCGCCCAGTCGGATTCCACGCTCTGCAAGACTCGTCTTTGTCTCCGAGGCGGCGTCAAGAACGCGCAGCGCTTTCGTGACGTCTTCAGGTCGCGCACAGTTGAAGAGGATGCCGTAAAGCGATACGCTGGAAGCCGTGAATGTGGTGAAGTGTAGCAGTTCATTCATTGCGTCATCTACGCTCTCGCCGCTGCGAATCTCTCCCTGACTGTTGACGGTGAACGAGACCATCACGGGCTTCTGGTAGTCCTGGACGCCCATGAGCGCCATCTTCGCCTCCGCCACGGACGACAGCGTCTCTGCGAGAAAGAAGTCCACGTGCGGCAGCAACGCACTTCCAATGACTGAGTACAAACGCACGCCCTCGTTAAAGTCAACGATGCGGTCTGCACGGTAGCTCTCCAGCAGCGGTGGCAGCGAGCCACAGATCTTTGCATCAACTCGTCCCGACCTGCTTCGTGCCTCATTCGCCAGAGCGCCAGCCAATGCCGTGAGCTTGACGATGTCGACCTCGCCAAAGCCCACGCCGGGTGTGACGCCGTAGTTGTTGCAGGTGATGAAGTGCGCGCCCGCTGCCAGGAACGACTGGTGCACCTGGACGAGTAGCTCGTGGTGCTCTTCATTTACGAGCGCGCTCGCCGACCAGATCTTGCGGTCGTCTTGCAGCCCACGCCTAAAGAGCTCCTCGCCCGTGCCGCCGTCAAGCAGCTGCACTAACGGGGCGATGCGTTGGGCTGTTGACTTGTGTGCCATCACTGCACGATCGTGGGGCGTTTCCAGCAATGGCGTTGCACTGCGCCACGCTCCACGCAACAGCCTCATTCAATTTTGCTGTCAAGTTTGGCTTTGGCGATGCCACAGTTGAGATGTGACGCAATTATTATTATTGTGTGAAAATATTCAAGTTGAAGTTGCCTCAGGTAGTCAAACCAAACGACACATCATTGAGCTTCAAATACAAGTTATGCAAACCAAATTAGCGTTACTACTGTTGCTTATGGCGTTCGCTGCTCGACGACGCGCTCGTTGATGCGCTCCAAGTAGCTGGGCGGCACGCCGCAGCAGCCGCCGACGATCTCAGCGCCCTCCTCAATCCAGCGCAGCGCGAAGCTCGCGAAGATCTCCATGTCCAGTACTGAGTGCATCGCGCCCGACACGAGCTTCTCCTCCAGCACACCCGCCGTGGAGATCGACGACACGCGGTCGCCGTACCCGCCGAGCTTGACGCCCTTGTCCTTGAGCTCGGTGCAGAGCGCCTTGTCCGTGGAGATGTGGCGCAGCACCTTCGCAATGTCCTCCGGTTGCGAGCAATTAAAGAGAATGCCCTGCAACATGCTGACACCAGTACCACTCGAGGTGCGTGGGCTTTCATTGGTGGTGGCCTCGCTGGTATCGCTGCTGTCGATATCACTAGTGCTGGCGCTAGTTGGCTCCTGCGCGCGCTTGTCACAGAATGCGAGCAGCTTCCGAATCGCGTCTGTTACTGACTCACCGCTGCGCAGCTGACCCGTGCTGTTGAGCGCGAATGAGATCAGTACTGGCTTGTGCAGCGTTTCCACGGCCTCGTACGCCAATTTCGCCTCCGCGAGGCTCGACATCGTCTCGGCTAAGTACACGTCGACGAACGGCCACAGCGCCTCGCCAATGAGCAGGTACGTGTCCAGTCCTTGCTGTCGCTCGATCGTGCGATCCGAGCGGAAGCCGGGCATCAACGGAGGCAACGAGCCGCAGATCTTCGCGGGTCCTTCGGCACTTGCGCGCTCGCGGGCCTCACGTGCGAGTCGGCCGGCGAGGCGCGTGTACTCGCGGATCTCCTCCATCGTGAACCCGAGGCCGGGTGTCACGTGGTAATTGCTGGTCACGAGCAGCGTCGCGCCCGCCTTGAGGAACGCTTCGTGCACTTGCACCACAAGGTAATGGTTCTGAGGGTGCACCAGCGCGCTCGCCGATAGCATGTTGCGGTCGTTCGTGAGCCCCTGCTTGAAGAGCTCATCGGTCACGCCGCCCGCGAGAACTTGGATGTTGTTGCTCGCCATCTTGAAGTCTTGTTCTTGTTGCTGTCTTGAATGAGTCGGAAGAAGATGGGCAATTGCACAATGGCATCTCGAGACGTGTGACGAGAAAGCAAAGCCATCGCGGCGGCGGCCTTCGGTGTGGGACATGGAGCCATCATGAGCCCGTTTGGCAACATGGCTGCCTTCAACTGTGGCATCCACCATTGAAGCATTTCGATTTTACCATACAAAGGCGAGTATAACAGTTAAGAATCACTGCAACGCTCAAGTGGCTTTCATACACGTAACAGTAGAATCTGACATACAAATCATACATGTGACAGTCTAGAAATGTCAATTTCCTGAAGCACACTTGGCCAGGGAAGAAAGAAAGCTAAAGCGAGAAGAACGCGACAACGAAAATGCTGCTGGATCGCGAGCTGAGCTGGCCGCAGCTCGCGGCCGCGTCCGTGAGCGCCGTCATGCTGCCGCTCATCCTGCATCGCATCTTCTTTCACAAGAAGGCGCACCGCCACTCGAGCCCCGCGAGCTCCGGCTCGCTCGACGACTACATCACCAAGGTGCGCACGGATGGATGGCAAATAGGTGGCAATCGCCTATATCTCTTTGTCGATCACGTATGCTAACAACGTTCTTCTCTTTGCTGCTGTGTCATATATGATGTGTGACTTGCGCTACAGCATGGGATGAGTGAGCTGGACGCAAAGTTCCAGGTTGCCGTGGACTTCGTTGCAGCAAAGGCTGGTAACCGCATGACGAATGAACAGGTAGCGTGCGTGCATTTTGCGTGTGTGTGCATTGCTATATTGCCTTTAGTGTCATACTAACAACAGCATGGTCCTTTTTTCTGCTTCGTATTGATTCACAGCGATTGACGCTGTACGCTTTCTACAAGCAAGCACTCTTTGGCACATGTACCGTCGAGAAGCCATCCGCCGCTGACTTCGTCGGGAGTGCGAAATGGTACCCATTCACGCTCTGACAATGGCTTTCTTCTTCTTTACTCACACGCTGGCTAATAGTGCTCACTCATATTGGTATCGCGCGCAGGGAGAGCTGGCGTGCACTGGGCGAAATGGACTCGGAAGTCGCCAAGCAGCAGTACCTGGAGTGGGTGAAGGACCTCTTTGAGGACTTTGATGTCACGGGATCGAAAAAGCGACGAGCTTCGTCCGCATCAGGTTCAAGCAAAGTCGGCAGAGAGGAACTGTCGCTTGGTAACTCGATCTCGACCGCTGGAGTAGTGAGCATGCCGACCGTAGATATGTACGTTTGCTTGCTTTGCTACCGTATGCGGACGCGTGGTACAGATACATCGCCTCTGACTTGCGCTTGTTTTATTTTCTGGCAATAGGACGACGGAAGAGTGGCAGGTGAAGGAAGACCCGTTCCATTTCGCGAGCACGGGTGACGTAGAGAAAGTGAGCCAGGCACTGGAGAAGGGCTTCGACATCAACGCGAAGGCACGTATAACTATGCACAAAAGCAGTTTGAAAGTTGGCGAGTGTAAAAATCTGAAAATCTGGTTGCGGTGTGGCCAACAGGACGACGAAGGGCGAACGATGCTCCACTGGGCAGTCGACCGATCGCAGACTGCGGTTGCGGAGCTACTGCTGAAACGCGAAGCTGCGCCAAACCTTCAGGTACGTACGCGGCTGTCTGAATAGGGACAGCGAACCTCCCTCTATCTTGTTCCATCACTGATAATGTGTACCTTGTGCGCTCGTTTCACTAGGACGAAGACGGCATGACGGCGCTGCATTACGCCACCAGCTGCGAACACGACGAGCTCGCTAAGCTGCTCGTACGTACTCCTCGCCTTATTTATTTATGCGCCTGGGAAAGCGTACAATGTCTGACGTCGTGCCGAAATTGGTGGTTGCACAGGTGGAGCACGGTGCGTTCACTGACATGGAAGACAACGACGGCGAGACGCCGCTTTCGTACGCGACCACGGATGAGCTCGCGTCAATCCTGTCGAATGGGAAGTCCCAAGCAGAAGAATAGACAACCGAATGGAGGGTATCAGGACGTGATAGGGCGTCGCATTTTGACCATTTCAACCCATTTAGCAAGAAGCTTCACACACCTTCACTCACATGCACGTCTATTTAGCCATCGTACTGTAGGTTCGGCTCGCTTTCTCCAAGCGAAAGAAGGCGGAATGAGATTTCCCCAAGAAAACTTCAAAGCGATGAGAACTGAGATCAGAAATGTTCTCTCTCGCATCATCACCATCATCATCACAAGTGTCAACATGCGAATCCTCATGGTCTGTAAGACCTTTCAACAAAATGGGGGCACCGCCAACCAGTTCCTTGGCTGGCGCTATATTTCTCTCATTATCGATACGCTGTAGACTTGGGGCAGATGGCGCCTGCACTCCTGCTCTCAATAACTACCAAGCAGGAAGATGGGGGAGGCTCAACCGAAAATCTCTTGTCTCGCTCGATTGCGCTTTCTCTGATTGGCGCGCGTGATTTCTCTCTGTACCTACAGGAACTGATCAAACGGCAGCTCGTGATCGTCGAGCTTCTCTGCGTACTTGATCAGGTCCACGTGCTTCACGGGCTCGTTGCGCGGCGAGATCATCTTGAGGTCACACATCGCCTTCGCGAACGACTGCTCGCGAGCTTGCTTGCACGACAGCAGCGCGTGGCGGCTTTTCACGATCTCCTCGTCGGACGACACGGGCGTCACGTTCAGCGCGCAGACTTTGCAGTCGCTGTCATAGTCGGAAAAAGCAAACTCGACCGTTCGTCCGACTGAGAGCTCTTGGCGCACAGCAGATTCATCTTCATTCAGATCGAATGGGATCACCAACGGCAGCTTCAAGTGGCGCGTCGATGAGGCGCTCGCCTTGCTCTTCTTCTTGTTCGCGCCGACGGTCTTGAAGCTGGCGTCATAGCCTAGGTCGTGCGGGATGAGGAAGCCGTGCGAGCCTTCGATGTCGATCACCGTACCGCAGTGGAGCACGAGCAGCTTGTTGCCGAACTCGGTGGCGCTGCTGTTGCGTCGGCCGCGAGCGACGCTCTCAATCTCGACGCAGTCCTCGCTCTTGCGGCGGTTGCTGATTGGCTTTGGCGTGGTCTTGAGCTCCGACACGCCGCCGGACTCGAGAAGCACTGGGTTGGTCATCACGATCGCTGGCGACGCAATGTTGAGCGCGTTGCTGCTCAAAGGCGCCATGGCCGCTGGCTTCTGCTGCACACCGCGGCGGTGGTTCACGACCACAGGCGTCGCGTTCTTCACCGTCGCCTTCACAGTCGGCTTCGCTGGCGACATGCGCGGCAGCGAGATCTTCTCGGCGCTGCAGCTCTCCATGGTCTCGTCGAGGAGGTCCTGGTACGACTGGGTGGTCTTCGGCGGGTTCTTGAACTCCTGGAACGCGCTCGCGACGCTCATCAGCACCATCAGCACGCCGGCGGCGGTCATCCAGAGCTGGAACTTGCCCAGGAACGTGAGTGCGATCCAGATCAGGATCAGTAGCACTAGCACGAAGACCAGCGGGCGCACGACGTGACGCAGGACGGCGACGGACGACGCTGTGAGGGTGGTGTATTCCTTCGCGGACGCTCGCAGCGCGGGCATGACGTTCGCGCGCATCATCATCTTGTCGGAGATTGAAGCGCTGTTGCTGCTCGGAGCCTCGACCACTCGTCGAGACTTGCTGGTTCCAGCCATTCTGCTCTACTTTGTCACTCTTTCTGTTGTTGGGCTTTCAACTCAACTCAACCCACGACACGCGCAGTGACGTGGCTTGCTTGTAAATTCGCTGTCTGCTATGCGGTGTTAAAAAGCACTCTCTAACAGCTCACACTCGACACACGCACACACACACTTGCTCGTCTTGGGACTGCTACACGCGCGCGTACGATCCTGTTTGCTTGCTTGCTCTTCGCTGGATCGATCGATAGTCGGAATGAACGGATGACTGGCGGATTTGAAAAAATTGGCCTCACACGCGACTCGACTCCCCCTTTCGCTTTCGCTCGCTTGCTCCCCTCCTCAAACACAGAAAGCGCAAGAACTCAGCGACATACTTTAATCAAGTCAACAAGCGGAAATCATTCTGGTACAGTACGTCGCTGGTACACTGCACCAGTATGCAAAAGCGGGGGCAGCAAGAGATGGCTTGTCTCTGTGCCCAAAATCAGAGATGGGTGATGAGACGGATTTGCGCGATTTCTCAGATCGAATAACCTGTAGAGTGCAGTTCGATTTGATTCGCATGAAAAATGGATACTCCTATCAACGACACTGCATTTTTCAATAGACCTGTCAGAAATAGTTATATCTTTTGCGGAAAGCAAAGCCGCAGGATCTGGCTATCAAATATCAATTTATGGAGGTTTTAATCCTTGAGTTTACCAAACCAAAAAAATAAAATATTCTAAAAAACCTTTTCAAAACTTAGCAGAGGGTCCTAAATTTTGGGGGAAAAGAGGAAATTTCAAGTTTCAATCAGTTATTCAAAATGAAGACAAGAAGAAAAAATTTCCTTCAAACGAAGCACTTTTTTTCTTTCTTCCCTTGCTCGTTGTAAACTATACACAAAATAAATACAACACGAAAAATCGAGCTTCCGCGACGAACATACCAGTATTTGTAAGGCATACTTTGTGTAAGCTAAGAAGAAAAAGTAGCGGTTGTTAATTAACCGCTTTTCGAACATATCGGCAGATACGCGTCAGCGCCGCATTAGCCTTCAGCCGCACGCAGCTGAATTAAACGCATTACGGCTTCGGGAACTCGACCGAGATCGAGTTCGCCTGACAGAGCGGCGGGTTCGAGTAGAGCGGTTCCCAACAGAAGCTCTTTCAGTACGCCAGCTACAATTGCTGCAGGAGCTGATCGTTCGACTGCGTGCTAACGAGTAAAACCACCATGAGATTTACCATGACGTGGAAGAGGATGTCATTCGTCGACAAGCATCTCGTAACATCGAGATCGGAGTAGTCCAGAGAGATTAGAACGATCGAGCAAGCGCTCAGGGGCATGGTGTTGAACCTCTGCCTCTGCAGCCCAGAGATGGTTAGGGCGAGGTGCTTCGATTTTTTTGATCCGGCATGTCGGAAAGCTCGCGTTCCTGGTGCCCCCTGCCGCTGCGATAAAGATCACACCGTCGCATCCACGTTCAACAGACTGCTCTACTACTTGAGAAACACTTGTACTAGTTTGAAAATATGTATGCATTTGATATCCTGTCCCGAGGTGAGTTCGATGTAGAGTTGACCATCGATGTGATGCTCATGTGTCTACTAACTGTTTCTGTTGTATTTGTGAGCTGCAGGTGTATCAAGTTCTTGTAGATGTCCACGAGAGAATTGGTTCTCGTCTACGAATCATCACAGCAAGTGCGACTTCAGGGGTCAAAGAGACCAAGACCCCGGCCTTGCTTCAAAATTGCATTGACGTCCACGTGTCAACAACCTATCTGCATCACAAGGTGAGCACATTCTTGAGTTCTAACATCGAGTTGTGTCGATACAGTTCACCATCATTGACGGCCGGATCCTACTCGAAGGATCCTACAACTACTCCACTCGCGCCCACGACAAGAACGGCAAGGACATCCTCGTACACAAGGACGGTTCGTTCCTGTCTGTTTTCCAAGAGACATTCGCCACGCTCACAGCAGCAAACCTAGTGCCGATGACTGTTTCTGGGAACATCGTGCTGCCTTCAGGACTTCCGCCGGCGGGCAGATTTTACTACCGCCGCTGGAATCGACCTGGGTTGGTGAACTAGCTGTGCACGATCTGCCACACGCTCCGCCACACCACAATACGCCGCTTCAGCCAAAAGCCCGACGGATGGCGCCTCTTGGGAGATCTCCACCCCCTGCGTCTCTTTGGACAAGCCATCGAGTCTCACATCGGCCGTGTTTAACTCTGCGCACACGGGAAGATCGGTCGGCGGCGTGCTACTCGCTGAGGCTCGAGGTGGCTTCAACGCGCAGAGCCAGCCGATTAGTTGATAGGTAATAGTAGGACGGCAGCATGTTCATCTACCTGAGCAAGAAGATCGCGATCCCGAACAACGTCAAGCTGCGCTGCGCAACGTGGAACTCGGACCAGGGCTGGATCGCGTGCGGCGGACAGAATGGACTGCTCAAGGTGCTGCGCCTCGAGTCGGCAACGCAGGCGGACGGCAAGGGCCCGCGCGGCATCGCGGCCGCGAGCAACCTCACGATGAACCAGTCACTCGAGGGCCACAACGGCGCGGTCGTGTGCGGCACGTGGAACGCCAACTTCAAGAAGCTCACGACGAGCGACGAGAACGGCCTGATCATCGTCTGGGTCATGCACCGCGGCATGTGGTACGAGGAAATGATCAACAACCGCAATAAAAGCGTTGTGAAGGACATGAAGTGGACGACCGACGGCCAGAAGATCTGCATCGCCTACGAGGACGGCGCCGTGATCGTCGGGTCCGTGGACGGCAACCGCCTCTGGGGCAAGGAGATGAAGACCCAGCTCGCGTTTGTCGAGTGGTCCCCCGACGGCAAGTCGCTACTCTTCGTATCCAAGGACGGCGAAGTATCCGTGCACGACGCCATGGGCAACAAGGTCAGCAACCTGGCGCTCTACGCGGTCGAGAACAACAGTCGTGGCGAGCGCGACTACAAGATCGTGGGTGTGCACTGGTACGACGGCTGCGAGGGCCACATTAGCCAGGAAGCCCCGACGCTCGCGATCGCGTTCCGCGACGGCAAAGTGCAGATCACGCGAGGACGATTCGATGAGAACGCCGTGCTCATCGACACGGGCATGGAGCTCAGCCAGGTGCGCTGGAACAACGACGGGAGCGTGATCGCGTTAGCTGGGACGCAGTACGACTCGGCGTCGAGAAGCGGCGGCGACTCAAAGGAGTTCAACGTCGTACAGTTCTACAATCCCTTCGGACGCCACCTGCGCTCGCTGCGAGTACCTGGTAGCCGCATCGAAGCGCTCGCGTGGGAAGGCACGGGGCTGCGCATTTGCCTCGCAGTCGACTCGCACATCTACTTTGCGAACATCCGCCCGGCGTACAAGTGGGGCTTCTACTCCAACACACTCGTGTACACGCACAACCGTGTCGATCAGATCGAGAACTGTGTGGTCTTCTGGGACACCAAGTCGGACGAGCGCGTCACAAAGTACATCAAGGGCTTGCTCGGAATCAAGGCTGCGGGGGACAACTGCGTGCTGCTGACCAAGATCTACAACGAAGACCTAGGAGAAGGCGTCGGTCGCGCCGGCAACCCGCACGACCAAGCGTCGGCATTCAAGGAGATCCAGTACCAGCTGATCTTGTGCGACACCATCGGATCGCCCATCGAAACGAAGGTGATCGACTTTGAGCCGCTGTACGTGTCGATGACGTGTCGCCACATTGTGGCTGCGTCGACAGACGCAATCTACGTCTGGCAGTACCGCAACTCGAGCGCCAAGCTCACAGGACTGGTCTCTGGCAACAGCTTGAACAACCCGAATGCGCTCGACGTGAGTTCAATTTCGCAGCTGCTGCAGCGCGGTGGCGGTCGCGAGAAGATCTTTTACGTTGACGAAATGCAGGGCAACGACGTCGAGAACTTCCGCTACGTGCAGCGAGAGCTTGAGGACCCAATATGCGCCATCTGTGCGTCCGACAGCTGGATCATGGTTGCACGAGCCAGCGGAATGATTCACTGCTTCACGCTGCCGCATATCTCGCTGGAGATGAAGTACATCGTGAACTGCCGTCCGCAACAGCTAGCGCTGAACTGCAACTCGACACTACTGAGTGTTATTGACATCAACGGCATGATGACGATCATGGAGATCGGCAGCGCAGGAAGTCTGAACGCTACGCAGGCCAAGATGCTCAACTTTGAGAAGAAAGACGCGTGGGACATGATGTGGGCGGAAGACAACCCGGAGCTCTTTGTCATGATGGAGAAGGCGAGGATGTATGTATACCGGAGCCTCGAGCCAGAGGAGCCCGTGTCGTCGTCTGGGTACCTCTGCTACTACAAGGATCTTCAGGTGAAAGCTGCATTGCTGGATGAGATCCTCGCGAATCCTGACCAACCCGACAAGGGGATGATCATCGACTTCCAGACGCGGTCACTGCGAGACGCTAAGGAGCTGCTGGACAATGTCGGGCTCGCTGAAGCTTGCGAGTATATTCAAGACCACCCACATCCGCGACTCTGGGCGTTGTTGGCCGAGGCAGCGCTGGAACAACTCGATTTTGGGATGGCGGAGCGCGGGTTTGTCAAGTGTGGAGACTATAGCGGCATCCAGTACGTGAAAAGACTGCAGCTCCTGAATGACCGCGTGAAGCAGAAGGCTGAGGTTGCTGCCTACTTTCAGCAATTTGACGATGCCGAAGCGTTGTACCGTAAGATCGATCGAAAGGACTTGGCGATCGATCTGAGACAACGACTCGGCGACTGGTTTCGAGTCGTCCAGTTGGTGCAGTCCGGCGGTGGCAACGACGCCCTGCTCACCCACGCGTGGAATATGATTGGTGAGTACTACGCTGATCGACACAAGTGGGAGAAAGCGATCAAGTACTATGCGCAGGCAAGCAACATCAGCGCGCTCACGCATTGTTACTACACACTGGGCGATTTCAACCAGCTGGAAGCCTTGGTCACAGAGATCCCAGAGCACTCACCGCTGCTCAAGGAGATGGCAGTGAAGTTCACGCGAGCCGGGTTGTGCAAATCCGCTGTCGAAGCATACTTGCGGATGGGCGATATCAAGAGCGCGATCGATTCGTGTGTGCTCCTGAACGAATGGGAGCGGGCCGTCACGCTTGCCGAGCAGCACAACTTTCCTCAGATCGAGAACGTGCTGACGAAATACGCAAGTCACTTGATGATGAACAGAAAAACGATGCAGGCGATCGAGCTCTTCCGTCGCGCGAACAAGAGCACAGAAGCAGCTAAGCTACTGGGGAAGCTTGCGAGGGAGATGAACAAGAATCCGCTACGCGCGAAGAAACTGCAGGTACTGGCAGCGTTCGAGGTCGAGCGTATGAGAAAGAAGATGCTGGACGTCTCCAATATGACGAGCACCAAAGCGACGACTGCGGCGCAGGTGACTGCACAGACACTGGACACATTGGTGCAGCACGACGCGGCCACTGGAGAAAGCCGCGCATTAGACAACCCGTGGCGTGGAGCTGAAGCGTACCATCTGTACCTACTAGCGCACCGTCAGCTGTACGGAGGCACCCTGGAACGGTCACTGCGAACGTCGTTGAAGCTCACAGCGTACGAAGACATCCTGGAAGAGAGGGAGATCTACTCTCTCATCGCACTCACAGCGTTCTACACGAAACACTTTGAGCAGTGCTCCAAGGCGTTCATCAAATTGGAGACGCTTCCTGGTCAGAACGAGAAAGAGTTGGTTGCAGTGAGCGAACTCGCGCTCAAGATCTTCAAGAACTCGCGCCCACAGGATCCGAACGCGCGGCCACAGGAGTGTCCATCGTGTCGCAGCTACGTGAAAGACTGGGACACTCGCTGCAGCAACTGCAGCCGCACGTTCCACACGTGCATGATGACGGGCGCGACGATCCTCGACCACCGGGCGTTCTCGTGCAAGACCTGTCGCCACTACAGCATCGAAGCCGAGATCCGTGAGCGGAAGAACTGCCCACTCTGCCATGCCGCGTTCGGATAGTTCTGTAGCATGGCATGGATGGGTGGGTGGGTGGCGTTCTCCTTGCTCCTGAAAAGTGTAGCCATTGCTGTTTTCAATCACGAAAGGCACACAATAATCAGAACTAAATCGAAACAAAGTGGAATCAGATCTACACTGTGACCTTTCGTATACCCGTTGAGTCCATGCAATGAAGCGTCGCTCAGTGCGACTGACGCTGCGACTGCAGCACCATTGCAGTGACGAAAAGAAAAGAGCACGGCATTCAAAGCCTCGCTAGCTCCATCATGAAGGTGCGAATACGCTCATGCCTGCTGTATTGACGCCATTCGTACTGATTCCTCCTTGTATTTCTCTTAGAAACCAGCACCAGCCAGCGACGCGAAGAAGAAGGACGACATCGCAGCCTCCAGCAAGAAAGCCGAGAAAGATGGTGGTGACGAAGAAGAAGAAGAAGAAGAAGAGGATGACGGCGAGGACGAAGAGGAGAGCGACGAGGATGTGGAGGAGGACACGGGGCTCACGGAGAACCAGAACCGGCTGCTCTACCTCATCTCGCTCTATTCGAAGCCCGCGATCCGTTCCTCAGACAAAGAGGAGTGGGTCCGCAAGCCGGCGCTGCTCGTGATGCTCTACGAGGCGATCGTGTCCAAGGCGCTGGACTATGACTACGCACCGTCATCCGAGCTCATCGAGAACAAGCGCAAATACTTCAACATTTCGCAGGAAGGCAAGTCGGACATCGACTTCCTGCGCGAAGAGGACCTCGTGAACGGCCTCAAACTCTCGTCCAAGAGCTACCAGCCGGTCACGTGCTTCCAGATCTCAGAGAAAGGGCTCGAGATCGTGGCCAAGATCAGCAAGACCGACAAGCTCTCGATCAACGACATGGCGTACGCGCCGGGCACACTGCATCTGCTGCGCGTCGAGTGGGATGGCGAGGAGTACTGGCTCATTGACGACACGAGCGGCTACCGACGGCTTTCGTCCGTGACCGAGACCGAGGATGTGTCATACGTCTCGAGCGCCTACATCCCACAGTGTCTGCGTTTCGGCGGTCGTCCGACACTCAGCAACGCGCACCGTGCGCACGAGTGCGGCGTGAGCGACTCGAGCATCCGCGACCAGCTCGACGAGATCATCACGCTCAACTCGGTCTCGCTCATCGTGTCCGAGTACATCCCGTTTGGATCGAACCAGGTCGTGCAGCTCAACTGCAACCTGGGCTCGACGGAGCGCGTGCAGGGCGGGTTCTTCACGGCCGTCGTGGACGACAACGCCAGCG
Source organism: Globisporangium cederbergense (assembly GCA_023334245.1). Taxonomy (NCBI): domain Eukaryota; phylum Oomycota; class Peronosporomycetes; order Pythiales; family Pythiaceae; genus Globisporangium; species Globisporangium cederbergense. Next base: position 15,626 of record JAASGO010000522.1, read on the forward strand.
GGACGCAGATCTCGGTCGACCCGGGGCTCACGTCCATCAACATTCTCGACTACACCATGACCAACCACGTGAACTTTGAGGCCGACATCCACTTCCCCGAGGCCCCCGGTGTGGTTCAGGTTGAAACTTTCGGCTGCTCACTCACGGCCGCTGGCTCATGCTTCTACGGCATGCAGGTCGAGGCGATCATGGACCGCATCAAGGACAACATCTCGCTCGACCACCTCTCGCGCCTGCTCGTGGACGTGCACATGGACTCGTCCAAGATCGTCGACAGTGTGCTCTCGGCCTACCAGCGTGCGCTGCTCAACCTGATCTTCTCGGACCAGGCGGCGAGCCGCAACAAGATCAACTTGATTATTGCAAATGAGATCACGCCGCACCTGACGGCCGAGGAGTACATGGACAAGGGCGAGTACGAGAACGAGCTCAAGCAGATCATTGGCGATACGCGCGCCGCCTTCGACATCAGCGAGCACGACACGCTCGTCTTCGGCGCCTATGGGTTGCTCATCGCCGGTCCCAACAGCCGCCACCACGAGCCCTTGCTCTGCAGTTTCCTGCAGTACGAGTCCATGAACCTCTTCACGCAGAACTTTTTCGCACGCATGTTCATCATCGTGGACGACATGAAGCAGGTGCGTTTACTAATTGACACGGCTGTGAAGGACCCGAACCGGCTGCGCGCAATCCGCGACCGTCTCGCCGTGCTCTCCAAGGAGGTCATCATGCTCGAGGAGACCTTGTTGTACCTGAAAGAATCTCTGGACGAGGCGATCGTGCCCTCGGAGCCACCTGAGCAGGCGGGGCGCAGCCTCTACGAGCGACTGCAGCTAGGTATCCTAGCCAACCAGCTCAAGCGCCGCGTCAAGGACTTGCACAAGAATATGGCCGGCGCGCGTCACGAGCTCGGCGTGCTCAACGAGATGGCAACCATCGTCTCGAGCGAGCGCGACTTCCAGCAGAACGAGGCCATCCGCATGCAGACGCGTTCGCTCTGCGAGCTCCAGGAGATCAATGAGCGCACGGCCTCGACGCTCATGCTGCTGCAAGTTCTGCTCTGCGGCTCGCTCGCGTTTCAGATATTAGATCGTGTCACGGGCACCTGGAGCGTCATTGACACGGACTGGATGAAGGGCTTCTTGGAGGTGATGATGTACGCGAACCCGGGTCTCTGGTTCTTCTTCAGCCTGCTCTGCTGGGCCATCGTGGGATTTGCGATGCTCTACGTGCTGCACATGCTGGGTTTCAAGGCCAAGGGCGTGATCACCATCAAAGTCGAGCGCAAAGAGGCGATTCACCTCAAAAACTTGACCGCCTTCTTGCGCACCAAGCTGCTCAATGTACGTGGTGATGAGCTTGGCTGGTTGGTTGGTTGCTTCGGAGCCTGGGCAAGCCTCTTGATTTGTATGGGAACTAAGGTGTGTGGGCGTGTATGTGCCTGTATGTGCTGTTGTTAGGACGAAACGCACCACTTTGAGGGCGGCGTGAAGATTGCGAAGGTCATCTGGACCGAGAAGGACAAGAAGGAGTGGGGCGGCACACCGCCTACCATCGAGGTGCGTCCACAATACACTGGAAGTCCGTACAACGGCTTGTTTTAATGACCAAGCGTGTGTGTGGTTATCCTTCTATGTGAATTAGCTGGAGTACGACGAGGAGAACGCGTTCATGCTACGTATGGCGATCTCGTACAAGAAGCGGCAGGCGGCCAAGGCGCTCGCGTTCAACGCCGACGAGCTCTACACGCGCTTAATACAGGAGCTCGACCGCGCCAAGATCTTTGTGGACGCCGACAGCAGCGCTGCGCTCTCGTCGTCCACGTCCGCGGGCGCTGTACTGCCGCCTGCGACCTCATCTTCATCAACAACTGCGACCACTAGTGCCAGCGCTGCTACCACGAAGAAAGCCGCCGAGACCTCGGGACCAAGCGCCACAAAGGAGTGAAATCCACACACACACAGTTAGCAATACACTGAGATTTTAGAAATTGGTTCCTTTGGTGGTGGGTATTGTAGTGAGTGGTAAGTGTGAACCTACTTTACTCGTCTAATGCGCGCAGCACGCTCTCTATGTGGACAAAGTCCGCCTGCTGCACGACCTGTGAGAGAAACTCGTGGACTTGCTCGCGCGAATAGCTGCTCAGCGCGTATGCGAGCAGGTTGCGCAGCGCCTCTAGGTCCTCTTGCATACCACCAATGGCCACCACGCGTCCTTGCTCCAGTGTCTTGGAGAGACCGATGATCTGCTGGATGAGGAACGCCATGGACGCACTCTCGAGCGACGCGTCAGCGTCAATGAGCAGCTCCGCTACACGTGCCAACCGACCGCTACTTTCGGTTGTCCAAACCGCGTCTTGCTGTCCTTCTTCGTCCTCACTGGTTTCACTCGACGGCACGATGCTCATGAGGAAGAGCACGAACTGGTCGTCCACGAGCTCGTACTCCGTGGTTTGCAACAGCGTCTCGAGCAGATCAAGCACACTCTCACCATCGCTGGACGAGCAGAAGGCGGCCAACGCATCGTCCGAGAGCCCACGTGGAAGGTCTTCGATGCACTTGACGAGGAACTCGCGCACGCGTGCGCGTTCCGGATGATCGCCCAGCGTCACAAAGAGTGCGTGCAGGAAATTGGACGAAAAGTAAAACCCGTCGGCCTTCTCGAGCACGCTGAGCACGCGTGTAGCATGCTCCGGGTCTTGGGAGAGCCGCAGAAAGTACTCAAAGCAGAGCGCGTCTGGCGCAATGCCACGACGTTCCATCGTGTCGAGGACGTGGCGTCCTATCCGGTCCACGTGATGGAGCTCATCATCGTCCAGGTTGAGCTCCAGGAGCTCATTGATCGACTGCAAATAGCCCATCTGATCTTCTTCTTGGCTCGCCAGTGTCTTGAGGTGCTGCAACACGGCGCGAAATGTAAACACTGTAGTCTTCACCTGGGCCGCACGCATTTTGTCACACCACTCTTGGAAGCTCTCGACGTTCTCCTTGTCGGCGTACAGACGCAGCATGAGCGAGTACGTCATGGAGTTGAGCACGAGCTCCAGTTCGTCCTCGGCTTCTTCGACGAGCTTCTCGGCAAAGTACACGTCGCGCTCGTCCACCGTTCGCTTGAGCACTGCATTGAGCACCTTCGGGTTGTTGTTAGAGACACTAGTCTCATTAGCTCTGTCACTTGGCTTGTTTGCTGAGCTCTTGCGCACCACGTGCAAGCGCTCCATGTGCTTGAACGACTCCCAAAGCGTGGCCGCGGGCGCGTCCTGGAGCGTCTCAATGAGCAGCACAGCCGTATGCGGCGAGATCTTAGCTTGTAAAGACACAATGGTGCTGTACAGTGACGCCACGCGATCCACCTGCTCGCCAGTGACCGCAGCGAGCACGGCGGCGTCCCAGAGCATCGCGAAGTCCGCGAGCTTGCGCGGCTCGAAGCCCTCCTGGCGCACGTGGTCGAAGAGCAGCAGCGCGTGGCGCCACTGGCCTAGGTGGATGTACGCGTACATGGCCTCGCCGTACACGTACAGATTCGGCTGCAGCCCACGCACTTTCATGTTCGTGAACACCTGGAGCATGTTCTGGTGCTGCGCCATGCGGCCGTAGGCCACGGCCACGAGCGACAGGATGCGTGCGTCCTGGTCCACGAGGTGCTTGGTCTGTAGATCGGAAGTTGTGATTGAAGCGTACCGGTCGAGCACCTGCTGCCACTGGGTCGCGCGACTGGGTGCCAGTAGGTACGCGTGGTACGCGTCCATCGACGGCGCACCGCAGCCGCTGCCCTCCATTTCACGAAAGAGCCGCTCGGACTCGACGACGTTCGTGCCGCACGCCGCCATTGCCGCTGCGTACGAGACCACGTCCGGCTGCACGCCGCGGTGCTTCATGGCCGAGAGCACGTGCGTTGCGTCCTCGCTCTTGCCCAGTTGACCGTAGTTGCGCAGCGCAGCGTTGTGCACGGGCAGCGAGATCTCAAACCCGTGCTTGTCCATGTCGTCGAGCAACTTGCGAATGTCGCGCGTGTATTGAGACGAGCGTGGAGCCGCAGGTGACGACGTCTCACCAACGAACTGCGAGAGCACCACGCGCGCGCGGTGCCACTTGCGCTGCACGGCACAGAGCTGCAACAGGTCCGCGCAGGCGTCCTTTGTGAATGCAAAGCCATTCTGCAGCAGTTGCTCGCGGAAGAAGAGCGCGTGGTCGAGCGACTGCGACGCGATCGCCGTCTCATAGAGCTCGCCCAGCGACTCCTCCACCTCTTCAGGTTCGAACTCGAACGTCTGCAAGTACGAACGCAGCAGCTTCTTGGTCGCAGTGAGCTCGTTGCTGGTGATGCAGAGCGAGATGCACTGCACGTGAGTTTCGGGCGAGGCCTGCAGGTTGTACGAACGCATCTCGTCCAGGAACTGTTTGGCCTTCATCCACTTGTCCGCGCGGTAGCACGCAAGGATCGCGTTCTCATAGATGTCGCTCGACGGATGCATCACATCGATTGCCTGGTGCATGAACTCCACAACCTCAGTCGCGGTCTTCCAGTCGCCCAGCGCCGCGCACGCGAGCGCCGTGAGCTCGAGCGTTAAAGGCGACGGCGACACGCGCGCATCGCGTAGACATGCGTACACGTCAATCACGAACGCGTAGTCCTCCATGGCGTCCGCGACCATGACCATGACGGTCGCCTCCTGGCCGGGCATCGATGCGAACACGTGTTGCTGCATCATCGTCGTTACGAGCTCCTTGGCACGCAGCATCGCGTCGCCCTCGGTCGCGGGCTCCATCAGGAACTGCTTCAGCTGCTCGAACTGCTCAGCGGGCACGCTCTGCTTCTGCGCGTTGCCACTGCTGCTACTATTGACGACGGTACCGCCGCGTGAAGACGAGCTGGCGAATGCGCGCTGGGCCACTAGCACCGGATGATGGGCCACTCGCGCTGTGAATCGTGCGGACGAGAGCAGCCGCGTGTGGGTCGCAGGCTGCGGACGGAGAGCGAGCGCTGCACTGCTGCATGTCGCGTTGGTAGACAGGACGGCGGCTGCGGAGTCGCGTACGCGCTGCAGCAGCGCCGACGGGGGAGCTCTCCGCGCCATCATACAAGCGGCCAGGAGCGCTTCTGTCTAATGCACCGCCGAAACCGTGTCCTGGCCGAGTGGTCGAAGATCAAGCCACGAACATCCCAACGGTCTGCATAGAGGACGCAAGTGAAGTCGTTGGGATATTTTGAAATCGAAAGTGGCTCGAGAAAATAGCAAAAGGTAGGAGGTCACAAACATGAAACGACCTTTGGTCGGTACATATAGAGTACCCGC
>JAASGO010000523.1:0-20892 GCA_023334245.1 Globisporangium cederbergense
CCACCACGATGCGAGGACAGGAGTGGTCTTCATCGCCACCGTACCACCTCCGACGTCATGGGAGCAGCTAATTTAATTTCACACCAACCACACGTGCACAATGCACACCATTTGATATAGAAACAGATTCTTGACCTTTGCATTTGGCACTGCCGAGCACGGCCAGAGCCATTGCCATCGAGGCGATTGAGGCTTTCGAAGCCATGTCCGTTCGATTTCGCTCAGCTCTGTGTGTGGCACAATACTTTCAGTTATTTTCGACAAGTATACCTGACATAAATGATCAATCCATACTTTAAGCCCTGTGCAAGACGATAACGATACCTGCTCCTATAACGCACCTTACTTCTGAAACCCGCGGGCTGCACTATTCTTTCCTTTTGATTCGCATCTGATACTCTAAACTCACGTGCAGCTCAAAATCCCGTGTTAGCGTACCCTATGCGCTTGCTGCTAGACTCTTACATACAAATGAAAGGTTTGAAGTCGAATCGATCTGGCAGGCTACGGTTTGAGCGCATTGAAGCATATGATTTGCAGCGCAGACTATTGATTTTGTTTTGAGCATGAGTAAGAGGGATTTACGACTGTATACTGAAACGCATACCATTTTATCCATACTGAAACTCATACAAACATGTTGGCGGGAACGAGCAGCTCTTTTGGCGCCACCATTTCCTCACAACGCAATATCGCAGCACACGCACAAACACACACGCACACACGAGTGAAACGATGAGAACGCGCTCGCAGCCCAGCGTCTGGGCGCAGGCCAAGCAGCTCGCTGCCCAGCAATCACAGCAGCACCAGCCTGTCGGTGCACAGCTCGAGCCTGTTCGTAAGGGTCCACAGCCGAGAAAGCGCAAGCTCACCGCTGCCACTACCGTACAAGTGCCTCCTCCGTCCGCTGCCGTCGACGAGCGCAAGTCCATCCTCGACTACGTCTCACCCAAGAAGGCCAAGCTCGACGATGCGCTCGACGATGCGTCTCAGCTAGCTGTGCAATTTGATGCAGGTATACAACAACAGCGGAAGAAGTCGGCGATGAGCGCGTTCAAGACCCCGATGAAGAAGAAGCCGACTCTGATCATCGACACAAACGCCGCGCCGATGAAGGAGAACGAAGTGATTGCGCTCACGCAGAACGGACTCAGCGGTGTGAGCGAGTGCACAACAACAAGTGAGAGGATGTCGATTCTGGACTACATCTCCCCTAACTCGAAGAAGGCGAAGGCGGAGAGCGACCGTCTTGCGGCCGCAGACGCAAACGAATCACAGATGACAGCAGCACCCTCCGTCGACCTGAAGCGACCGATCATCCGCCGCACGCTCTCGTACGGAAGCGAAGAAGTGCTCTCGGACTCGAGCGTCGACAACCTTGACAGCGAGTCAGCGCCTCCAGCGCCAGCCACGAATGACGCAGAGTACGCACTTCAGCGCGTCTGCGGCTCGCGCTCTGCCCAGCGGAAGCTGCCGATCGTCGGTCGAGAGGCCGAAAAGGCCACGATTGCCGCCATCCTCAGTGGCGACACTAAGCGGCAACGTAGTCTGTTCATTATTGGCCCTCCTGGCACGGGCAAGTCATCCTCAGTCGACCAGCTGCTGGGCGAGTACGAGCGCCGCAACCCCACGAACGCCGTCATCCGCATGAACTGCAGCACGTACACGAACCCCATCGCGCTCTACGCCGAGATCGACGTGCAGCTGCGCATGCTCACGTCCTGGAAGCTCCCGTACTTTGACCCATGCTTCCTCGACGAGTTCCTGCAGGACGCCAGTCACACGCGCACGAAATGCGAGACGTGAGTATCGCTCTCTCAAATTGTAAACTGCTTTCCCCGTATGGCATTCTAACCATCAACCTCTCCTTCTCTTGTGTTATTGCTCACAGTGTGCTAGTGCTGGATGAAGTCGACCAGCTACTGCGCCTCCCGGCCGCAGCGCACAAGCGCGTGCAGGACGTGCTCCGCTTTTTGCTCCAGTGGTCGGCGGTGCCGTCAGCCAAGTTCGCGTTCCTCGGCATCATGAACGGTGTCGACATGCACTCACAGCTGGCCGCCTTCCTCCCGCAGGAGCTCAACGTACCGCAGGTGCTCTTCCCAGCGTACTCGTATTGCGAACTGCGTGCGATACTTCATGCGCACGTGGAGAGCGCAGCTGAGGAGTGGGACTTCACTATTGACGCGCTCATTGAACCGCGTGCGCTCGAGATGATCGCACGCAAGGTGGCGTCTCGGGACGGCGACGTGCGCCGCGCGATCGGGCTGCTCCAGCAATGCGCGCGCTTCTGCCTGCGCCGCAGCGGCTCCCTCGCCAGCCATAACAAGGATGACGGCGCCGACTCGTTCCGCAAGATCACGCTGCGGGACGTGCTCGCGTGCTCAAACGCGGTGCTTGCCAGTGGCCCTGTACGCGACGTGCACCAGCTGCCACGGTTGCCAAAGATTCTGCTGTACGTGATCACGACCATCGCGCCGAGTGACGGCAAGCCGACCGACATGAGTGTCGTGAGCCAGGAGCTCGCGCGGCTGCGCGCCTCGCCGGGCTTTGCGTGGATGCCGCTCTTCAAGCGCGACGACCTGCAGGCACACCTGGCGTCGCTCGAGTGCTACGCGCTGGTGAAGCGCCCCACGGCTGCGGCGGCGCGCGCGGCGAGCAGGAACTTCTGGAAGGCCAAGCTCACGTCCGCCGTCACGCTCGACGTGGTTGGCAAGGCCATCCAGGACGACCCGCTACTGCGCATGCTTACAACCGAGCGCTCTTAGTGTTGTCTACGCCCTTGGTGTGGTGTCTGTGTGCGTGAGTGTGCGTCCAGCATAGAGAAGTACAAGAACAGTGTTTTTAAGTTAGCTAAACACAATAGAGTAGGCATTACCTTGAATGTCTTCATCGACTTCTTCACATGCTGGGCGTCATAATTCAGGTTTGTTTCTTGGTCTTATTCACAGTAGACGGTGTGGCGTAGGCTCGCATTTGTTGGCTTGTAATTGTGTGTGTGTGTGTGTTCACCGATGGCTCATGGCCGCCGCTGACGAGCCATTTGAAGAGCCAACGTGCTGAGGTGACGGTGGCGTGGGCGATGTCTCGACGCGCATCTGGTGCTCGAGCGCGGCTTGCGCCTTCTGCACGAGCAGCGCGAGCAGCGAGCGATTGAGCGACTTCTTGACGTGCGGCGGGATGCGCTTCTCGACCGAGTCCGACACGGCGCGCGGCAGCTCGCGCGAGATGAACTTGAGGATCTCTACGCGGTACATGCACGCGGCCTCCGAGTTGGCGGCGTGCTGCGCGCGCGACACGGGTGAACTTGGCTCCTGTACGCGCGAGAGCAGCTGCTGGATGTCCGACACCACGGCGTCCGCGACGGCGTCCACCTCGTCTGACGACGGCTGCTGCTGCTGGATGCGAATAAAGCCCAGGATGCGCGCGATGATGCAGCCCAGTAGCTCACCGCGCGTCTGCGAGGCTGTCATGCTCAGCTGCCGCACAGCTGCGTCCGGCGCGGTCTCGTGCATCGAAGCCGGACTCTCCTCGCGTATCCGCTTGAAGCCTGCCGCGTGTGTGTTGATCGCGGCGACCGCGTCTGCATGACGACGTGCGGATGACGAGGCGGACGGTGGCGGGGCAAGTAGCATCCCGGCGTGGTCCTGGCCACTAGGATGACCTCGTGCACCTGGGAATGGGTTAGTAAACCGTGGCTGCGAGTCGTAATGAAATTGGTGCTGTTGTTGCTGAGGTTGATGATGTTGCTGGTTGCGGCCGTACGAGCTCCAGTCCACGCGGTCCACGAAGGACATCCCCGCAGGGGCGCTACCCGGTCCACTACGATACGTCAGCACGGGACTCACATGGTGGCTCGTGGACGTCGTGGTCGGCCCCGCCGTCAGGTGATGGACGCTCGGGATCACGGACTGCAGTGGGCGCAGCTGGTAAGTCGTCGCGGGGCTGCGCTTCGTCTGTTCCTGCGCTGGGATGGCGATGCCAATGGAGCTCGAGATCACCGACGAACCACGTGACGCTGCTGCGGCTGATGATGAAGACGATGATACTGACGACGCTTGTGGCGGCAACCCTTGGTGCAGCTGCAGAAGAGCTTGGTGGTGATGGTGCTGCTGCTGTTGTTGTTGTTGTCCTCCTCCGTTGTGGACGGCCATGGACGGCAGCTGAGGATGGTGGTGAGCGTGTGCACTCTTGCTGCTATTGCTGTGCGTTGACGACGGCGTCGATGGTTCCTGCTGGCGCTCATGGTGCTTCTGCGGATGCTCGTAGCGCCGGTTGTTATTGTTGCTGACGTCGTACACGGGCGACGCGCCGGTGGTAGCGGGGCTCTGTCCTCGGATCATGAGCGCCTGCATGACGCTCATCATGTGCTTGTTGAGCTGCTGAAGCTGCTCCTTGAGCCCGAAGACCTCGGCGCGCAGCTCGTCCATCTCGGCGCGCTCGATTGTGGAGCGGCCGTCGGCGATCGTACGGCGCTTGATCTCACGCAGCAGGTCCTTGCGGCCGCGCACGAACTTGTCGTGGCGGAACTCCCACCACTCCTTCGGGTCCACGCTCGCCGCGGTCTCAGCGTCCACGCGCACTTTGCGGAAGCCGTAGAAGTTGAGCTGCCGCACGAAGGAGCTGAAGTTCTTGTGCTTGAAGTACACGGGGATGACGTGCTCAGCGAACTCGATTGGCTTCTTTACGATGAAGCTCTCACCCGTAGGTGCAGACCAGCACGCAACCTCGGGCGCGCACTTCTCAAGCATCTCATACGTCTTCTCGAGGAACATGGGCGGGTCTTCCAGGCGCCGGCGCTTGGCCACGCCTTCGCTGCCGTTCGGCGTGTTCAGTCCGCTGTCGTCCGCGGGCGACGATAGCGCAGACGCCACGGACGTCGGGGACGTCGTGCTTGTGGCTGTGGCCGCGTCGATGCGCAGCGCAGCGCGCGCGTCCTCTGCGGCGTCGTACTCGTCCATCTCGTGGTCGTCCTGGCCGTCACTGCGGTGGACGGCGGCGCTCGTGTGCACGGAAGACGTTGGTGGGGACGCGATGCGCACTTTAATTGACGCTGGGATCCCACTGCTGCTACTAATAGCAGTCACGTCGGTTGCAGCTGGAGGTAGTGGCGGCGCGGGCGGTTTCGCCTCGTCTTCAACTTTGGAGTGGTCGTTCACCTGTTGCTGCTTTGTCGCGGCGGCAGCAGCTCGTCGTGGACGTGAGCTCTCCTTCATAGCGGCCACGTCCACATCCGCTTCTGCGAGCGTCTCTGCATTATCGACGTCCTGCTGCGTCTCGTGCGTGTCAGCGTTGGTCTTGCGGCCGTCTGCTTTTCGGCGCGACGAGCGTTTCGTGATCGCGGAGCCGTCTGTCCAGCCGCTTGCTGCTGCTGCCGCTGCCATCGATCGCTGCTGGCGCTCCGAGACGCCCATGTCCACACACAAGCGCGCGCGCGTTCAGCTGGTAGCTGTTGTCTAGTGGTGGCGTCACGTGTCACGTGACGTGTGCTCCGGGCGAGTTGTTCTCTTCTGGTGGCTCCACTTGCTCCCCCGAAGAAGCTTCGAGGGAGAGAGAGTTTCTCGAAGATCCTTTTAGTGGGACACGCAAAAAGAGCATATACACGCCACACTTTTGGTTATTTTTGGTTATTGAACACAAATGAAAGCTAAAAGAAAAAATATGGGAGCTCGCACCCAACGCACTGATGAAGTTGGCATTGTGCTTATCCGGCGACTCGCCAGCCCGAAACACAACCATGTTCTCATGGTTGACTTCGAGGCCGTTACCGCTGAAGCTCAGTGAGCCAGTCAACAATGGTATATTTGTGGTGCATCTTTAGCAGTCAAATTGCTTTGTCACACCACGATACCAGCATCGACGCGCAACTCGTCCACGCAGACACGACAATACCCTATGTTGCCACACCGTATGCAGTCCACAACGACTCGCACAGTCATGTCATGTTTTTTTTTAGCATCGACTAAGAGCTTCACTGTCTCTACTAAGAATATATTTACGAAGATCTAGTGACTTGCAAGCACTTTTCAAAAGCGTTATCACAGCGCAAAGTGACGGCTTGAGTGGACTCCGATCCAGGAAGAAGTACGTAATGTGCTTTTCCCAGAGGAGCGTCTGGACCGCCAAGTGTGAGCGAACGAGGTCGCAAACGCCGACGGGATTGCAGATCGCGACGCCGGCGAAGCGGCGGAGCTGGGCGATCTGCGACCCGAGCGTGGCCTCGTTAACGCCTACCAACTTCGCCGCGTCGCAGTTGGTACAGCCTCAAGACCCACTCACTATTTAAATAACGTCTCACGGTTTTGCACAAAAGTGCATATAGTGAGTGGCTTTTGCGCAAAAAAAGGAGTCATCGCTTACATTAGTTGATGGGGCGTTACCCATTCGCCCTTCTAACCAGATCTGGATAATCGGACGAAAACATGAAACATCTTCTAATATGACGGGTGACTCCGTGACCAGCGTCAGTATCCAGAGGAACGGCAATTTTTGGGAGCCTTCGATTGTTTTGGACCAGAAGGAAAATAAAATGTCGCTTCCTGTATGAAATTGTATAAATTGCCACAGGAAGTGCTGATTTGCGTTCTTCAGACTCAAAACAGACAGACAATTGCCGTTCCTCTGGATACTGACGCTGGTCACGGAGTCACCCGTCATATTAGAAGATGTTTTAGGAAGAGCAACTAATTTTGAGCTTGATTTTTAGGATGCCCTAAACTATTCCGCGACGCCAACGATTTGGAGCTTCGCGCCACTCGATAGTGAGCCATTTTCCATTTTGACACGCATAATCATCATCCCTACAAGCAAAATGGCGTCGACGACGAGCTCTTCGCGCCGCGAACTGGCGGCTCTGCTCTTGGATGCACAGTCCGTCGGCATCGCAGGTGAGCTGCTGCGCGTGGCCATCAGCTCTTGTCTTGTCGCTTCTCTGTCCAACCGCGTGGATTTTTTTCTTGTCGTGGGAATGTGTCGCAGCAATCGTCCAGGAGCGCGTGCACTCGACCAGCATCGGCGTGGCCGCCACGGCGGACTTCCTGCAGCAGCTCGTGCAAGAGCTCGAGGACACGACCGCCGAGTACCTGGTGCTGGGCGCGCAGGCGCTCGAGTATGAGCAGGAGGTCGAGCTCGGCTCGCTCCTCACGGCGTCGTCGCTGGTGCGTCCGTCGCTGCATGATCTTTTGTGACCTAGCCACAGTTTCCCCATACCCATCGATTGTGAATGTGATATACTGTGTGTATGATGACAGAGCGTGCGCTATGTGACCGAGCGGGAGGCGATGCTGCCGCTGCTGAGCCGCTTTCGCGCCGTCTTCTTGACCGTGCTGCGCTTCGACGCGTGGGGAAAAGGCTTCATCGGCCTCAAGGTACGCAGGCGCATCGCTCATGGGCAAATCTTTCTTTCAGCACGTTCTTCTCACTGACACGCTTGTTTCCTGGCTTGCTAGGCCGTTGCGTTGATGGCGTCAACGCGTGTGCTGGAAGCATTCGGTGCGCAGGTCACGTCAGAGGACGTCGAACAGGAGCTCCAGTGGCTCTTGGAGCTCTTCGTGCCGCCGCAGGAGAATGAGCTGCAATGGCTCATGGACCTCTTCTCGCCGCAGGACGCTGAGCTGTCGGTTCAGAAGGCCGACTACCTTTTGCGTCCGACCTGCGAGTTCATCTCCGTCGCCACGCAGACGCACGAAAGCGCGAACGATATGATCTACTCCAAGGTACACTTGCATGTATAAGATCCCATAAACTGATGGTCATTAGCTTATTGACGTCGGCCTCTTGTGCTGTGCTAACAGATCCTGCCACAGCTGCTGACGCTGGTGCAGCGCTTCGGAGACGAGTACTCGGGCGAGGTTCGCGTGTCCGACGCTGCGCTGAACGAGCTCGTGTCGACCATCGCTGTGCTTCTGGACGCGAAGCTGCCACCTGTTGCGTCGAACGTGTTCGCTCTGCTCCCAGTGCCGTCGTTCGTGGAAGAGATCGAGGCTTCCGACGCGCCTGCCCGTGTCGCCGCGGTCAAGGACGAAGATGCCAACGAGGGTGACGAAGACGAGTCGCCACTCAAGTTTTCCAACGGCGACAGCTCCGTCTACCAGTGCGTCGCGGTTCTCTGCGGCTGGCTCAACACGTCGGGTCGCAGAACGTCGGCGTCGGTTGTGCTGCCGTTCCTGTGCCACTCGATCTACCTGAACGACCCGGAGCAGAACAACACCGACATGGTCGTCACGATCGTCGACTCCCTTCTGTCGAGGTACGCATTTTTGCCTTTGACTTTGAGCCCTTGCCCACGTGACCAGTAGTAAGCTGACTATGGCACGCGTGTTCTTTCTTCATAATAGTTTGCGCGACCTTGAGCTGAACAATCTGTTGGACTTTGAGTACGTGAACGCGATCCTGGAGTCGCTTCGTGACGTCACTCAGCGCGTCAAGCACTTCAAGGCGGACTTGGTGACGGCGCTGTATAATGAACTCCGCGCGGTCATGCCCCGTCTCGAGGTGAGTCTTCTTGAGGATCTTGAATCTGGCTTCACTGACTGAAATCGTTCCCTTGCTGACTCATTTCCTGTCATTGATATGCAGACCGCGCTCAAGGCGACCACTGTTGAGAAGGAAGAGCTCCAGTCCATCAAGCAGACGTGCTCCAAGGTGCGCCAGACGCTCGTGGAGACCTTCCTCGCGTGGATCTATAACAGCGGTGCGGCGAACTTTGCGACCCACCAGGCGGACTTCCTCGACGAAACGTCAACGAAGCTTGCTGACCCGCGCATCTACGGCGACGTGATCCATGTCGTGCGCGAGGGAGCGGCTACTGAGGATGAGGTGACTGCGCTGGTGGAAAAGTGCGCGCTTCTGCTCACGCAGGCGTTGAAGCAGCTCGACCGCTACTCGAAGACCACAGCGAACCACATTGTGTCCGCGGTCACTCGCGTCGCCAGCGCCAGCAGAAAGTTCGTGGCTCCTCACGCGAGCGACCTTGCACTGCCTCTGCTGGTCTCCATCCTCGACGGCTCGTGCAAGGGCAAGTCGCTTCGCGCGAGACTGGAAGCCGTGGCCTGCGTGTTGCTCGGAAGCGTGGAGAGCGAATCGTTCCAGCCTGAAGATTACCTCTGGGTCGCCCAGTTCGCCGGTGCTCTCCTGGAGAAAGCTGAGTCCGAGAGCGCGCACACGCTAGCGATCCTTGCGAGCTTGATCCGTGCGTCGCCACTGCTGTTGGCGCTGATTTCGACGGTCTGCGCTCAGAAGAGTCAGGCTGTCGGTGCGATCTTTCACGAGTCGCTCTCTCGCTGGCCGCTGTTCGAAGAAGACATCGATGGCGCGATCCTGACGCTCGAGATCCTCGCCGCACTCCTTGGCAACAGCTCGTTCCGCGCGCTGCTTGACCAGGCAACCATTGCCTCGACGGTCCAGAAGCTTTCGGAGAACGCGAAGAGCGACGAGCTCGACCTTGTCGTTGCGGCTTGCAGCGACGTGCTGGCGTCGGATTTCTTCAAGAGCGACGCTGCCCAGTAGACTATCTGACAGACTGCATTTTCTCTTCCACTACACGGTTTAATACGCTTTAGCAGTTTGCTTTGCTCCTTGGTCATGCGTTATGTGTACGCTGTTCCTCCTGATGCAGCTGAGACTGGTAGAATGAGCTCACCGCTTGCGCTCCACTTGCACACGTTCCAGTAGAAACTGGATCGCCATCTCTCTTCGCTGGTATGAGAACTCTCGTGTACAAGACCGTCGGACGTATAGATCTGGACACAAGGTTGGAGCAGCGTCGCAGTGGTGCTCGGATGTAGAGACGACGCCACTTTACACCGATACGAATATCCTGGGAGCAATTCACCGAGTGAGGAAGGCTAAGCAGACACAACTTTCTCCGCAGTTGAGCGCAGTAGTGTCTTCTTGAGATGACATACCTCGGCTGCAGCTGAGCATGAACGTGTGGAACTCGCACTCGCTCACTTCCACAATGTGCTCCAAGGTGACTTGAGCTTCGAATGCGCCGGGATTCTGACGCCAGACGTGACCTACTAGCGCCTGTTTTCACGCACAACCACCGTCAAGGTTATTAGTATCACACAGCGTATTACCTCATATGCCAGAGCTTCGAAATCTCCGTTTGCTGACTCACTTCGTCCTTGAAGACCTCAATCATCGCGTTCATGGACTTGGTCGCATTCACGTAGGAAAAGACGACTCGGTAGACATTTCTCTGCTTGATCACTGGACACAGCACTGCGAGATGGCGAGCGTTTGATTTGGAGGTATTCCATCCTACGTGAAGTTTCGAGTGCGCTGTGAAGAAGCCATCGGCGCTGATCTCCACGTCGTACGTGCCGAGTCTAAGTGGTATTTTCGAAGAGCTACCGATTGCAAGCGTCTGATCCACTCGCCCCGCTGGATCTGCTTGGGAATCGCCAAGCACGACTATCGAACCACCACCACCACTGTGTTGGTCCAGCGACTCTGGCTCATCTTTCTCGAAATGAATCTTCGCAAGCTTAGTGCCTTCCGGAATGCTTTCTACGGGAACTGCTGATGCGATAGCAAGTTCGATTGTCAGTTTACCGATCAGCACGGGGATGAAGATCGTCGTCGCGGCACGGTACCGTCCTCCGTCCACCACGACATTCTTCGAGGCTGAGTACAAGATGCAGGTGCACTCCTTTAATGCACTCACAGAGTAGAGCCCTTTGCCGACTTCCCATGTCGCACAGCCTCGCGCGTTGGTCTTGACCATGTACCGCTGAGCGCTACACTTGTCGACGACTTGGATCGGGATATCGGCGACCATTTTGAGACTGTGCTGGTGGTAGAAATCCACGAGCTGGATCTTATACGTCCAACGATACGCTTCAAGTGGGACGAGAATCTCTTGTGCCGTCGAACAGGAGGTACCCGTACCGCCCTGGGAGCCCGAGTTGTTCGCACTCGGAAAGACGACAATCATTGAGGTCCACTCAAAGTACTCAAGATGGAAAATGTAGAGCGAGTAGGATCCCGGAGTCAGTCGACACGTGATCTTTCCATCAGCGTCACTCACATAGCAGAACTTGCGCTCTCGAGCTCTCTCTAGAGAGTCCTGGATCGCATCGTTCGCACCTGGACGGGCCTTTCCGTCTATAGGGTCGAGCGATGAGCTTTTGTCATTATGATCCGTTGACGACGCAGGCTCCTCGGTGATAGAAGTATCCTTCTCCTCTTCTCCATCTGCGTTCCGTCGACTGCGCCAGATCTCGTAGCCACTATTTGCATCCTCCGTAGTGTCTTGTCCGCTTGAGACTAGCAGTCCATCTTCTTTGAAAACCTCCAAACCAAACGCTGAAAAATCGTTCATCAAGTCTCTTTCGCTTGATGAGAATTTGAGAGGTGTCTGGTACACGTGCTGGAGTCTGATCGGTCCATTGCGAGAGTAGATCCGACTGCGCTCGCTCTCTTTCACCTGCTCCAGAATGCGCTCCTTGCTCACCTCGTACCGCTGTCGCATGACTCTCTTTACCATAGCACGCGATCGGATGTATGGGATGAGTTTCGAGTCCCGCCGAAGGGAAAATAGAGTCACTTTCGTGCCCATAGTGATCACTTCGTCGACGAATGCAGCAGCGACAGCTTTCGTGTCATCGACCACGCGTTTGATTTGAAGGCGCCGTCGGATGGAGACTAGTCTAGAGCCCATGGTTAGCGTCGGCACGATCTTCTTAGCGAGGTCGGCTGCCAGCTTGATGTTGTCCAAGTTTTTTTCGACAAACACGTGTGCTCTCTCAACTGGCAAACTCGTCTGCTCATTAACCACGCGAATATCCACTTGCCGCTTGCTCTTCTTCTCCTGACCAATAAATGGATTCTGCTGCAAGCTCTCCTTGATGCCGTTCTCACCGAGAAGACGCAGGATGCTCCGATACACTGACTGTGTGGTTGGCAGCGATCGGTGTGAGCTCTCATGTCGGTACACTTCGACATCATTTTCCAATCCCTGAAGCTTCAGGGAGATGATCAACGGCGACGATGGCCCAAAGCTTCCACGTCTGCCAAACGCCTGACTGCTTCCGGTTGGTGCGATCGGATTCAGCGAGACCCGACCATTCCGCCCGAAGCAAATGTTCTTCGAGAAGCGCTTCGCGTACTGTTCAAACTCGCTGCCTTCTTCGCCAGCACTTACAGAGCTATGATAGCTCACGATAATCTCGTAGATTTGAATGATCGAGTGATTTACGAGCAGCTCGTGCATCTCATCAAGACCTGCGTGGATTGAGTTCGCTTGACTTGAAACTCCGAGCGCTTGGAGCTTCCAATGGTACAGTTTCTTGCTCCGGTAGAGCGCTGCGAGGGTAAACCAGCGACAGCTACTCTCAGGAAACATGTCCATAATGCCCAGAGTCTGCAGCGATTCGCCGTTCTCGATCTGAATCCTCGCGCGTAGCTCCCGCTTCATGGTTGGTTCGACTTCAGATGCTGATGCGTTCTCCTCATAGCCGATCTTCTGGAGGCAGAACACAATGGAGTGGACGCGGCTTGAGATCTCGGACAGGCGGAGATTTACGCGGTGCACAAAACCGCCGTACAAGTATCGCGTTTGATGCAGCGAGATCGTTCCGTCTTGAGACACCGGACACTCTTCGTGTGTAAACTCGAGCAGTTGGAAGCCGTGGTCTAGAAAAACACTGATAAAGCGCCACGGCGACTTCACGACACTTCCTTCGCAGTCTAGAGTCGCGCAAATAGAGAGCGATTCCAAGAGTGGGAGAGCGTACATCCCGCTTGCCGTTGATGTTAGCATCGACAGTGTTGGCAGATCTTCCATGCGACTTTGCTTTCTCATGTAGTCATCCTGTCAACAAGAATTTCAAGTCAAGCCCACATAGACAAGGCGAGTATTGTCAGCTAGCTTCCTCTTTACCTGGATGGATTTGAAGTGGCGAACCACTCCAGGAAGCTCCGAGTGTGCGAAGTAGAATCCGATCTTTTGAAAAGCTGAGGCGACTTTCCGTTCCGTTAGCACCACCTTCCTTGTGATCACAGCTTCGAGAAAAGTTCGCTCTCGGTTCTGCCAAGATCGCCCCGCCAGTGCGAGGAAGTACCGAAACGCTTGTATGTGGATCTGTTCTCCTGGCGATCTGAAGAAGGTTCATTTGAGCGTAGATCAGATTAACTGAAGCATCGATCAAGAGTAGATAAAATGAGAGCGGCTACGTACCGTTTGGCTTCGTGGAGGATGATCAGCTGGATCTTTTTCTTGATCTCTTCGGCGCTGGGAAAGTGTGATGTGCTCACCATCGAGTGAAGTGGAACGACGATGGGGCCTTTCCCAGGGTCTCGAGTCAGCGAGATCGTGATCTCAAACGACCCGATGCACGCAGAGACCGGCTTCCCGTCCTCTTCGTTTACGAGCACGACCAGCAGCGGACTCATGGCTTCAAGCTCGTGGATGACAGCCAGTGATTTCTGCTCGTACTCTTTCTTTGTGCGGCAGCCGTGTTCGCTGCCAACCCGCATGTCGAAGTCAAGCGCGTACTTCACGATCACACGGAGATCGCCTGCCTGGATGACCGACAGCAGCAGGTTCTCAAATGACTTTGACGTCGTGACTGCCTTGTCGTTGTGGGAGCCGTGGAAAAAGTTGTCGAGCAAGTCGATTCGAGACACCGAGGCGGTTGAAGCAGCCAGGAGATTTGAGTGTTGTGCGTTTGCCTTTTGGGGAATTGAGCGTTTGGAGATTGGAGGGAAATGCTTTCGCCAGAACACGTTTCGACGCACGTTGACGATATGGCTGTAGCTTGAGAAGTCCTTGACGCGACCCACATCAGTAAACACAATCTTCAAGATCATCGGGTGGCTATCGATCTTTCTGGCGTTCACGTTCGCCCTAGGAAGGTTCAGACACGACTCGCTTGATGGGATCTGCTCTACCTCAAAGCCACCGACCCCGTTGTTGCTTGACCCATCCGCGACTTTCCACATGACAATGGAGGCAATCAATCCAATGAATCCAATGCGCAGTCTCCAATCTCGGACGCTTCTTGAGTAGGACGGGTGACCGCCGATGTAAATGGAATTCAGGTTGGACGACGCGCCAGCCGTCCACATCGTTTGGTTAGTTGAGCTACTGCGAGTGCCTTTCACGTTGGTGGCTATCGCACGCGGTACGGTCATGACACTCGCTGAATCGACGAGATTGTCATCAATGTATAAACGCAGGTAGTGGCAGTCGAACGTGACGTACAACAGCACCCAGCGGTTGCTGGGTAGCTCGTAGTTGTTCGCCCAGCACTCGTACTCCTTGAACCAGACATGGCAACCAGAATCCAGCGCATGACGCCCTCCTCCTGGTCCTACGGAAGTGCTGCGGTCGTAGATCGAGAAGCTGATTCCGTCGCTTTGCTCTGGATTAGGCAGCTTTGCAGCGATGAGCTTTGGTGGTGGGGTATCTTTCATTACAAGCACAATGAATGGCGGGTGAGTCGAAGTGGGGAGATGACCAATCAACCACGAGAATGACGTGCTTATGCCTACCTTTGTCTAGAGACGCAGCCACCGTACGGTTCTGCATTGTCAGCACAGCCGAGCAGCCGTAAATGCTCGAGTTCGTACTCCCGCAGCAAGTCCAGCGCACAAACTTGCCCGAGTCATCGAGCTCGGGGTTCGAATGTCTGGACTCTTCCGTGTAGCTGCTCAATAAACACGGACAGAGAAGCAAAGTCAGCTAGCTGGTTGTAGGCCACCGATACGCACAATCGAATGCACTCAGCTATAGTTTACAGAAATACCATTGCGACGTGTCTTTCTCGATGTCAGCAGCTTTGAAAAGGCGGATTCTAAGCGAAAAGCCCCTGCGAAGCGCCGAGTCTTGTGTTTGGCTCGGCGGGATTTCGATGAACCCGTCGCCGTAGAGCGACAGCACGAGCTCCACTTTGGATGAGCTCTTACTGTCGCTGGTGCTATCGACAGACGTGCTTCTCTTGTCAGCATTCGCCCTTGGAGATCGCGCATTGGTTGGTATGCTTGCTCTCGGTGTGGGTGTTGGCACTGCTTCTGGGGAAGGCGGCTCGGCTGGCGAAGTCGAGCGCAGCTGCCGCACGAGTTTCTCAAGCGTAGTCTCGCTTTTCCCAGTACGGAGGCTGTGATCGCCATGAGAGCTTGCCTGATTGTCCGCTGGCGGCGCAGAACGGGGCGATGCTGGCAGCTTGACAGACGTGACTGCTTCCGCGACTGTCTGTAGCATCCTAGATCTCCGCCCCGCTGCGCGTGCCGTTTTCACAGTCGGAACCTCAGTGACGTCGCCCGCACCACTACCATCAACAGAAACAGCCAGCTCAGTTGGTCGTATCCGAGGCACCGGCGCATGGCTTGATGCGTAGCTGGGAGGTGGTGGCGTGGGGCGGAGCAGCGGGCGTCGCCCGCTCTTGTCTTTTTGGGGCACCGACGGGGTGGCGCCGTAGATGCTCAGCAGCGTCTCGTGGCGACTCATGATGACTCGGCAGCAGGTGTCAGCCAGCACGGGCTCCACTTTCCAGCGCTGTCGTCACTCAGTAATGTACTACGTCTAGAACGCGCGCACGCACATGCGCTCCCTCTCCATGCTGCCGCCGGGTTTGCAACTTACTTCTTGAGTAGAAGGTAGTTGAACGGCTGCTGCTTCAAGATCAGAATGTGACATTCGACTATTCTAGTCTTGAAAGCATATCCCGTCGACAGAACGAGACGATCAAAAAGCAAGAATGGCCATCGACAGCGGAGGAGGCGACACCTCCACCGCATCTGCCGCTGCTCCGGGAAAGCAGCGCAGGCGCAACAGACCCCAGCATATGAGCCACGATATCGCAGGTGCTGTGCACGAGGCGCTAGCCGCAAAGCAGCGGGATGAAGAGCGAGCGCTGGCCACGCAAACACGCCGTCGGAAGCGCGCACTCCGAAAACACAAGCGCGCTGGGCAGCACACAGCTGGTGATACCACTGCTGACACAGCAGCAGCGCGTGCTACGCAGACCTCAATTCCGCAACTACAACGTAACGACGTAGTGCATACTGAAGGTGATGATGCTGCGGTCATCGTCGTCGTCGTAGAAAACCTCGTGGACCCAGATGAACTGGAAGACTCCGACGAGTATGAAGACATCGTCGCCGACCTGGAGAAGGATTTCCGATCTCATGGCCGCCTACTATCACTGGAGACTTCGCGAGACACAGGCGTCGTCACGCTCACGTATGGGGATCTTGAAAACGCTCGTGCCGTTGTGCATGAAAAACACGGGAAGCTCTTCGGTGGACGCGAGGTCGTCGCTCGACTCATACATGAAGTGGAGCAACAAGCGTGCTTGGTGGCGGAGTCAGAGGCAACGACTCCAGCAGCTCAAGAGTCGGTCAATATACTGAAAGACAAAGACCAATGTGCAGACTTGAGCGGCGTGAAGAATGCGCTGATGAACAAGAAGAAAAAGCGGCGGCGGTCGAAAGTCAAGAACGCTGTGCTACGCGAGCGTGAGAAGGGCAAGGCTCTGCCTGGTGGCAATCACAGTGTTGATGCTAGCGTCGAGACTACACGCTGCAAGTTCATCGTGTGCAACTTGATCACAAGTGACGAAATGGAGCACGAAGACGAAGTGGCCGAGCTGCAGAGCGACACGAGAGCCGACTTTGCGGCGTTTGGGACGCTGAAGGATCTAGAGATCGTTACACAGGGTGGTGACGACACAGTTGGCGATAGCGTCAAGGCCCCTAGTGCTCTGCTCCTCAAAACTGGAGATGTTGTGGTCGAGTACGAAGAGCCAGATTATGCTGCTGCTGCTTTCCGCGCGTACGATGGTAAACTTTTTGGAGGTCATGTGGTCGAGTGTCGGTGGCTCTTGCCAACACCACTATCTCCACCACCAGCAACAGAAGCATTAGTGCCGACCAGTCACATCGTCCTGGTGACGAACATGCTGAGTCCCGACGAGCTACAAGATGCAGACGAGTTTGAGGATCTGCGAGACGAAGTGACGGAGCTCTTTGAGCGCCACGGAGCCATCTGGTCGCTTGAGATCAGTCGAACGAGCGGTGCCATCACCGTCGAGTATGAGTCGGTTGAGGCAGCTCAGCGAGCCGTTGCGAAAGTGAACCAGAGCATCTACGGCGGACGCTGTATGGAAGCTGTCATTGTAACAAGTGACTTGAATGCTGGTGGCCAGCGCGAAGCACAGAAAGATGACCTCTTCTCCACTGACGCAAGTAGACCAGATCGACAGTTTGCATTCGTGGTGCGTTCTTCAAATTGCGATACGCGTGGCTGGCTGCTTTGTGATCTCCTAGCTCACGATGTGTTGTTGCTACTCCGTGTTATTAGCCGCTACAAAGCGAGCTTGTTGACGTTGTGGTACAGTTTCTCAAGCGCTTGGCCAGTCTTCAGGTTTGCTAACAACACATTGCATCTGCGCTCCTTGCATGGCCAGTAGTATCTGCTATCTGAAATCCTCTCGCTGATACCTCTAGGAGCGCGCCCACCAGCAGAACCCGCTGCAAGACAAGCGGTCGAGACGCCTCGTGCTCGGTCTGCATGAAGTGAAGCGAGGCTTACTGGCCAACAAGATCCGATTGCTGCTCGTCGGTACCGATATGGAAGAGTGCGGTATTCTCGATGAAAAAGTTGCCGAAGTTCTGACGATCGCGCACAGAGAGCAAGTGCCAGTTATCTTCCCACTGACACGGTTGGCGATTGCTTTTGTTTCGAGCAAGCTGTTGCAATTGTTGATTCTAAGCGACTTTGTCAACTTCTGTGTTTAGTCGCAAGTTGGGCCGCGTGCTGAGCAAGAATGTGCGCGTGAGCTGCATCGGAGTGTACTCGTTCGAAGGCGCAAACGATCTCTTTGCGGAGATTATTCGCAATATCAGCAGCACGAGTGTCCACTCGTGATCGATCGCACATACAGCAAGGCTTGCTAGAGCTCGTCGCTCTGCGATTGCGATTAGCTTGTCCTCAACACACTTTTGCTGTAGCTGATCGTCAACGTGAGTCTTCAAGACCCCAGCACTTCAAGTATAGTGCAGGGTCGACGCGCTCTCCACTGGGGATAGACAACGACAGCAAGAACAAGACAACCGAGTGAGTGAACCCATCAAATAGTAGTGCAATGGGGGCATTTGTCAAGTTGTGCTCACCGTTTGCGCTTATTTCTTCCATTTGCGATCTCAAGGATGCGCCTGCACGCGTCTATCTGAGCCTGAGCGAATCTGTCGCTTACTGCAGCCATGAACCCCAAAAAGTTCGCATCTGAACTCACGACACTCGCGTCAAAGAGTGTCTCCATATCTCCTCCTTCACCTGCAGACCCCAGTCGAGTCTCAAGCGCAGAGATGATTACGTCCATCGGGAGGTGTTCGTGGCGATTCATTGCAACGAGATACCGCTCCGAGCTCGCTGGTCGACTTGTCTACGGCCACGCAAAGCAAGCGAACCAACACGCAAACAAAAACAAGCAAACAACCGAACAGTCAGTCACATGTGAGCAAGTCGGTTTGCTCCCACCCAATCTTTGCAGGAAAGAGCGTATCAACTTACGACCGGTTTGACAACTGTGATCTTCTCAAAGCACTGATGCAGGAGCCACACGAGCTGTAGCATCATGGGCGTCGCGAGCTCGAACGTCTTGCACACGAAGCTGCCGCTTGTCCTCAGTATCGAAAACATTGTCAGCACCTCAGCGACCACAAGTCTTGCCATCATCTGCTCCTGGTCACACGCGTCACGCGCATCTTGGAAACCACCGTCTGCGACGACCAAGTCCACGCCCATCGGATGACTTTTGAGCACGACGTGGTCGCGAAAGTGCCGGATGTTCCTCAGTTCATAGAGGTTCCCAGTCCCGTCAGCTCCGTACGAGAGCTCAAATGAGGCGTCTCTATCAGATTCTGGTGATTCACCAGTATCGGGGTTGCGATGTGAAGACATTGGAAGCTTCCAGTCGCAAATCTCGTCCCTAAGCGAGATGCCGTAGCCACACACCAGTAATCTGGAGTGCTGCTGGTCGTGAGCTGCAGCTGCTGGTGACTGTGCTCGAGTGGCTCTCGACAAGAGGTACTCGGAGAAGCCGCCGGGGCCGCCACACACGTCTGCGAATGTGAATGGGGAGCCACAAGACGACGCTATCGCTGCTGTGAGTTGGAAGATGTGGTCCATGTTGACGAGCTTCATGGCCGAGCGGTTCAGGAACGGGCCTCGGCCGAGCGACTCATACGGATTCGCGACACTGCGCGCGCGACGGAACGCGTTGCTGTCCAGCGCACCAAACCTGAGAAACAACCACCCGCCCATACATAGGTGTGTCAGTGGGACGCAGAAATTACCTCAACAAGGAGCATTCGAAAGCACGCACTTGTTCTTCTGTTGCCGCAGTTTGTCGAGCAGCTCGTAGCTTCGCGCTGGCAGCAGCTTCACCGTTGCTGCTGCACAGCGGTCGCCCTGACTCACTGTACCAGACCAACTCAATAATGGTGCAAGCGATCCTGCGCCACTTGCATTATGTGCATCGCCGCCCCTCGATCCACTCACGAGGAACGTGACGCTGTGCGCGCCATGCTCCAACCGCTTGGAGTCGCAGAAGCGCTCGAGCTGCTCGCCCAGCTCAGTGCATGGGATCACTTGCGCAGGCGACCACTGCGGTGTGTTAGCTCCTGAGCCTGTCTGCTGCCGCTTCTGCTGTGGCTCTAGCTTGCGGCGCTTGTTCGCGGCACCGCCACCGAACGCCGAGAAGCCCATGAGCGCCTCCATTTCGTCCATCTTGCTGTTTTCGTGTGCGAGTGAGCACGGAGTGAGAGCGCTCTATTTGAGAGGCTGCTTCATTTCAATGTCAGTCAGACTTGGTGAGAAGGAACACGTGCATCCGTCGTATCGGGTGGGTGTATATTGTACGAATCTATCTCAAAAGCGAACGACCACGTCTTCCTCTCTCAAATGCAATCATTACTCTCACTCATTCACATGTCCGTGCCTCTCTGTCTGCGCTTCTTTCTTCTCTCCTCAAACGTCCGCTTGCTTCACTTGATCCGAATCTCAACAGCAGTGGCACCAGCGGCCTGCATTCATCCACTCAAACGATCAATCACGTGCCTGCTTGGCTGTCCTGGCGAGTGCGGCTTATTGCCATGCGGTGGTGCATCGAGTCCAGCTCTGCCTCTAGCTGTAGTTCGCGCGCAACGCTCTCACTCAGCAACTGCTCCAGGTACTTGATGCGACTCTGGTCCGGTGCCTCTTGAAGCGCCTCTCGAATGTTACGACCCTGCGCACGTTGTCGCGTCCGCTCGTCAGCTCCTCGTCGGTATCGCTCGAGAAACTCGTCATCCAGCTCATAGTGAGTGATAGATGGCGCAAAGTCGGTCATTGTCATACCGTGAGGTGTTTCGTTCATCGAGATGGTCGATGCTGAATACACAGCAGACAGGCTGGGTGATGTCGCGAAGTTGTCTTCATCGTCGCTCATGTCGGAGCAGTCTGAAAGTGCCATCCGGTGCCGCAAGTCGTCGTGGTAGTCATGGATAACGTCGATGTCGAGGCGGAACGCTTTTTCTTCGTCGTCCAAATCGGTTGCAAGCATTGGACCCAGCGGAGGTGAATTTACAGACGTGTTCGGATTGTTTCCGTTTGAGCCTGCACCCTCATCGTCTTCGCCCGCTGGTTCCATGTACTCCATGTAATCAGGATGGCTCTCTGGGTCCCAGCGGAAGAACATCGCGTCCCACAGCACCACGCGCTTCAGGTTGGCGCGGGGGTACAACACGCGGTTCGTCGAACGGTACAGCGGGTTCTTGTACGGAGTCGGGTTCTCCAGCACAGGTGTCCACACGGACTCGGTGCGCTCCCACACCTTGTCAAGAAGGCGCTCACGCTCCGAGTTGTACAGGAACGTGCCGTACAAGCCGGAAAGCAGCGCGTCTGAG